>JAECUM010050355.1:0-18906 GCA_016617855.1 Megalonaias nervosa | reverse complement strand
TATACGTGTATTGATGTCTACGTGTTTTAATGGTATCGTGTGGTAAAAACAGTATATCCGCTTGATGAACTTCATTAGGAACGCTAACATCAAAATGCGCGTACTGAATTCTTTTAGGTGGACTTAGGAAGATTTGCCATATTGCCTGTCGTGCTAACCATGATGCAGCAACATTACGTGAAACTTTTGCTGCTTCGGCGAGTTTACTAATCGCTGCTTTACCTCTCCAGAATCCTCTCGGGGAATAATAAACAGATTCCATTATGATAGTTATATAATTAATCGCCAGCCCCTAGCACTAGTTTACCTTTCATAGCAGTTTTTACTAGAAAACTAGCGAGAGATTCTCTGAGAGATTTATTAGGTATAGAATTTATCGCGTGAATCAATTTCACATCTGCGAGATGTCGTTGTTGCAAATCTTTACTTTTATACGCGACATCATGAACGTGACACGCTTGATCAATCTTATTTACTGGATACTCTCCTGGTTTTGGTTGATCTCGTTCGTCAAGTCGAATATCAAGTCGAGTTCCTGGACCACAATAATTATATCCGGGTAAACGTTTCTCACCATGGTATTTAGCCCATGGAGTTCCTGGTAATTTTCCTAACGAAGCAGCAATATCACCCCCACCTGTCTTTGCTGGAATAAATTTATATTTCTTGGTGCCACATTTCACACACTTACCTGTAAGTGCTCGTCTTTTATTTTTTGTTGTTATTGTCGTTAATTCAGTAGTAGGTGTAGATGCTCTGCATCGAACACAATATAGACTCATATTATTAATTATATGGATATAATTGACTTTTCAGCGACGCGAAAACAAGAACCAGTAAAGCACCATCCAGCGTTACCAAATTCTATCAGAATGATTATAATAGGCCCATCTGGAAGTGGGAAGACGCAATTATTACTTAATCTAATAATGAGATGGCTGAAGTGGGATAAATTATATTTGATAGCGCCATCTGTAGATGATCAGAGGTGTTACGAAGTACTTAAAGATTTTAATGAAAACGCAAAATTGTTGCATGAAGACAGTGAAGTCATAGACTTTATTACTGATATTGATGAAGCGCCATCTGTAGATGATCTGGATGGATTCATTAATAATTTAGTAGTGTATGATGATGTTATGCTGGACAAACAATCAAATCCAGCTAGAATATTTTCTCGAGGTAGACATAAAAAGACGGATGTGATTTATGTTACTCAGAGATATACACAAATTCCAAAAGTAATCAGAGACAACTGCAATATTTTAGTTGTATTTAATGGAGTAGATAATTATACTCTACAGAATATTTATTATACTTGGTGTTCTGGGGACATGGACATGAACAAATTTAAAAACTTCTTTTCAAAAGCACAAGCTGCTCCTTTGGTTTTGTAACAATAAATTTACATGATCCGAGGTCAAGATATCGTAACGGACTTGATACAATTTTTGGATAAAAACCATAGCAGCAGAGAGGGTGGACGACATACGCGTAGTGACCAGATTGTGAAAAAATCAGAAAAAATCTGGTCAATTAGAGAATATTTTACTGTTAAAGCAAAAACTTTTTTTCAGCCTTCGTAGGAACCCTTAATTTTTAAAAATAAGGTCTCTACAAAGTTGTAGGGTCCACCCTCTCTGCTGCTTAGCAAATGCTTTATATCGATCTTGGTAATAAAATCTAATGAAAGTTACAATGCAGACATATGTTCCATTCCATGCACAGAACACATAAAACACTGATCCTTTGGATGAAACTTCCGGTGTTATCCAAACTGCAATAATCAGCCTTTAATACCGGATGTTTCTGGTATGTTCTGGATTTAACTCTTGATTCAAAGGCCACATGATCATGGGTAATTGAGCAGCATTCAACACGAGAACAAATCCGTCATCAAACATCCCACAGGCTTCCGTTCTTTCTCACAATTGCGTCACGATCATACCGATACAGTTGTGTAGAAAATAAAAAATGCCAAGCATATCTAAAATGTGACAAAATGGAAGGTTTTCAATTTCTGTCAAGGCTTAAGAGTAAGGGTTCGTGGGGTTGACAGCTTTTCCTTCGATATTACATCTATATATTTTTCCAATCCATCAGTTTGACACGATAACAAGAGTGTCGTCTACTTCACACAATTCTATAAGGTCTGTAGCAAGAGTATCGAATGTTTCACACAATTCTGCAAAGTGTTTCTCTGATCAACAAGTATTACATCTCTTTTTATATACAATTGTCACTCGTACAGGATGACTTTAACAATTAGATGAAAAAGGCCATACTATTCACAATTTCATGCAAAAGCTAAAATATGAAGAGAACTTTCCCATTCAATCTATTTATTTGATACTGTGGTGTTATTTGTACTTAATGAATGCAGCTGTTTGGAAACAGTATATGAGCCATTAGCACTACTTCATGAACAGGATTTTTCCCGGTGTATGCCGGTGATATTGGTATATTGTGTTATCCACAGGGCTTGGATCAACTTATGTGAGATGGGGAAGAACCGTATGTCCGGGAAATGCCACAGAACTCGTTTACAAAGGTAAGCGTTACCTAGGTTGCACGATAAGCGTTCTTAATGTATGTATGTATGTATGTATGTATATATATATATATATATATAAAACTCATGTGTCAAACGTTTAAGGTTGAAACTAATGTTAATCCTAGCTTGATGGTAACAGGTAAGAAATTGAACACAATGGGTTAGCCTGTAAGTAAGGTTTGTATGATACCCATAGCACTGTTGCATATCTATGAATAGTAAAGTTAATGACCTAAAGAAACTTTCAACAGGCGTTATATATATATATATATATATATATATATATATATATATATATATATATATATATATATATATATATATATATATATATATATATGTGTGTGTGTGTTTGTGTGTGTGTGTGTGTGTGTGTGTGTGCATACCTATATACTTACTTATGCTAATCCATCCTACTAGTTTTGGACAGAAACCTTTGTAACATTGTACGTTTGTTTCTTTACTCATGCGTGTTGGATTTTTGGACTGAATCTAACATTAATATTCGAATTTGTTGATAAAAAGTACAAAAGTGAATAATAATAATAATAATAATAATAATAATAATAATAATAACTATTATTATTATTATTATTATTATTATTATTATTATTATTATTATAGTGTGATTCATTTAGTCAAGGGCTATTCTACCTTTGGATAATAATAATATTAATAATAATGAGGACTTTGTATAGCGCCTAATCTTTAGAAGCTCTAAGCGCTTTACAACATTTGACAACACTTAAAAAAACATATATAATGATATGATTACAAAATTAAAAACAAACACCACGAAAGTAGAAACTGAAAATATGCTGTAAATATTTAAGGCAAGGATACATTATTAGGTCTTTAAGTCTCTTCTTGCAGTTGAAATGGGTGAGTTTTAAGAGCGCTCTTGAATGAGATCACTGTGTCTTTGTGTCTGAGTGCAGTGGGCAATTCGTTCCACGTTGCTGGGCCCTGGTATGCAAAAGAGCGTTGTCCATATGATTTCATCTTAATAGTGGGAATAATGAGAATACGAGTGTCAGAAGAGGAGCGTAAGCATCTTGCAGGTGTTTACACATGGGTAAGGTCAGATAGGTATGTTGGACTGGAGCCCGTCAGTGAAACGTAGCACAGAGAACAAATTTTGTGTTTAATTCTGGATTGTATGGATAGCCAGTGTAGGGTAGAGAGCAGGGGAGAGGCGTGCTCTGATCGTGGTACTCTAAGGATGATTCGAGCAGCTGTATTTTGAACTTTTTGAAGTTTCTGAAGTAGATATTGAGACGAACCAGACAGAATTGAGTTACAGTAGTCCAGTCTTGAAAGTACTAAGGAACACACAAGTGTTTTAGTGGTATCAACTGAAAGATACTTTCGAATGGAGCTGATTCGTCTCAGCTCAAGATATGCAGCCTTGCATATGTTCATGACATGTTGGTGCAACGAGAGAATACTGTCGAGAGTGACACCGAGGTTTCGTACTGACTGTGTGAATTTAGTGTTGGTGTTGCTGATATTTATTGTCTGAGGTAAAGGATATGAATGAGAAAGTCTTTGTGTTGTAATTAGGATGGCTTCAGTTTTATCATCATTCATCTGCAGCTTGTTACATGTCATCCATGATTTCACATCGGAAATGCACCTCTCTACGCCTTGGATGGTAGCTTCAACTTCAGCTGGATGGCTAGATTTGTATATTTGGGTGTCATCAGCATACAATTGGTGAGACACTGGATGATGATCTATGACACTTGAGAGTGGCTGAGTGTATAGAATGAAGAGAACAGGTCCAAGAACAGACCCCTGTGGAACACCACAGGATAGATCAACCAGGCCGGAGTGTTTTCCATTTGCGGACACAATTTGTGTCCTGTTGACCAAGTAGGACTTGAACCATAGTAAGGCCGTATCATGAATGCCAAACACATGCTGGAGACGGTGAAGTAATATATCATGGTCTATAGTGTCAAATGCTGCAGACAAGTCAAGGAGAGTGAGGACTGTAATCTTTCCGCCATCCAAAGCAGAGAGGAGGTCATTGACTACTTTCAGAAGAGTAGTTTCAGTACTGTGGCAAGGGCGATATGCAGACTGTACATTGCTAAAAAGACTGTTTGAATTCAGATGAGATACAAGTTGGGATAGAGCAACTTTTTCTAAGATTTTTGACATGAATGGCAGATTAGAAACTGGGCGGTAGTTCTTTAAATCATTATGGTCGAGTGTTGGTTTCTTCAGCAGAGGCTCTACAATGGCAGTTTTGTAAAATGATGGGAATTCCCCAGTTGAGAGAGAGGTATTAATAACATCAGTTAGTGAAGGCAATATTGGATCCAAGCACTCTAGCAGCAGTGACGTCGGAATCGGATCCAGTTCACATGACTTTGGTGCACTCTTCATCACGATTGTACGTACTAAATCCATAGAGACAGGTTCAAATGCTGCTAACGGTTGCCGCTGAAATTCTGTATCGCAACTGTATGGTGACGACGAGTCAACTGAAATTGTGTTGTCAAGTTTATCTCTGATGGTTTGTACTTTGTCACGGAAGGTAGCTGGAAGTGGTGTACATTCGTTCCTTGACATCAGCTTGTTAGTAATCTCAAATAGCTCTTTGCAGCTGGAACTTTCCATGATTTTTGTACTGTAGTGGGCTGATTTATCTGCATGGACTATGTTTGTGATATTCTTCTTAGCGGTATCATAGATCTGCTTGTGAATAGTGAGTCTGGTGGAAAGCCAAAGCCTCTCAGCTTTACGGCGGTCTCTTTTAGCAATGCGAAGCTGGTCCCTAACACTGTTATATCACGGAGAACACTTCTGAATTGCTACTCTGCACTTGGTTGCTGGGGCATGTTTGTCGAGCAATGAACGCAGGCAGTTATCAAGTTGTTCTGCTGTAGCGGGTAAGCTAGTTGTTAGGTTTGCTTGGATGTCATGCATTAGTTTGGTTCTGTTTATCATACGGAGGTTTCTCTTAGTAGCGAATAAAGGTGGAGGGTTAGGGACTGATACGTCAAGATGGCATATAATGCAGAGGTGATCTGATGAAAGTTCGTGGGACACCAGGGAGGACTGAAGAATATTATCATCAGGTCTGTAAAGAATCCAGTCTAATATGTGACCATGTTTATGAGTGGGTTGGCTAACTGACTGTTTGAGGTTGAAAACGTGAATGGAATCTAGGAGTTTCGATGTGCATGGGTTTCCAGGACAGTCAAAGTGAAAGTTGAAATCTCCAAGAATAATCAGGTTGCCACCTATCGAATTTCCATACTCCAGGAGATTCGGAAACTGCTCCAAAAAAGAGAGATTCTGTCAGCTTGTTTTTTCTACTAGGAGGAGGGCGGTAGAGGCAGAAAAAATGGACTGACCTTTGTTCCAGTGTGAGTGTAGTTTGGAATAGTTCAAACGATGTGTGGTCGAAATTGAAAGTTGTTGTGTAGTTAAGACGGTTGATCATGGAGGTCTTTGCGATGATAGCAATTCCACCTCCGCGAGAGTGGCGGGCGAACGACTTGATGGAGTAACCGGTGGGTGTTAGATCCACGCACTTGGGTTCATCGCCTGATGTTTTTAGCCATGTTTCTGTCAGGAAAAAGACGTCGATATTCTGATCGTTGATAAAATTAACTATTTCTGTGCGCTTTTCCGATGGTCCTACTGATTGGGCATTGAATAATGCGATGCGCAGTGGTATCTCTTCGATAGCTGACACAAAGGTTGACGATTTAATTGGAATTTGGATTAGGTTGTCTAAATTAACGGCCGAATTTTTAAATTTCTGCGCCGGAAAGGGCGAAAGGGAGATAACTGGAATTCTTCTTCCTGTTCTACGCCGGCCAGCTTTGAAACAACGCTTCTTTTTTCGCTTCCGTTTACAGTTATGGAATGATGAATGTAGTCCCAGATCGTTTAGTCTAGTGCACAATGTAGTGTGGAGAGCCAAGGAGTGGCCATTTAACGCAATTAATGAGGGTCCATCATAGCATAAACGGGTGGACTGGCGAGTATCACGTGATGGCGGCTTGTTTGATAACAAAGGAAGCCGCAACAGTGGAGCAAGACAGCTGAGAAAAAGTCTAATTTTTCTCGTTTCCAATGCAAGAAGATGAAGAAACACATTCGAAAAGAACAGCCAGTGCATGATGAACACAATAACGCAGACGAAGACAGACAACAAGCACACAGATCATGAAAACGGCACAAAAATCCGGACAGCTGCCTCAAGCCGGTTAAGCGATAGCGGCCATCTTGAATTCAAATTCCTCTTAAGAATAAAGTATAATAATTTACATCATACAAAACAAAATTAAATTACAATTTATTTCAAAAGTTTTTAATATTATAAATACTAAATTCTTTTATGCTCTAATAGCAGCACATGCATACTCGTGATATCTCTTCTTAAATACTATATTATTTTCTGCATATTTTACATTCAGTTGAAACTGTTCTTTAACTGCTTTGTTTTTGATTTGTTGAATGATTGTTTCAATGTGATGTTGATCTCAACTTGTGAAGTGTTGAAAAGGCCTGACGTAATACTAAGATACTCTACTACCGCTCCATGTAGACATTTATACACTGTCACGAATATGTAATTTAATTACATGTGTGTTAATTTTAAATTCTTTTATTTTTTATTTTTGTATCATTACATTATATTGTAATGATTATTTTCACGGGATCTGATGTTTTTGAAAGAGATATTATGTTTATATAAAACGTAATATGACTCGCATAAGCACGATTTTTGCATGCCATGGTTTGTCGATTTAAGTGAACACTACGCGAAAACGACTGGTTATTGCCAAGGTCATTTTTCTGGCCCACGTGAAATTGCATTGTTTATTGCGCAATTTGATGATGAAATAGCCACGCTTTCCACCGTGAGCGCTTGAAATGACGCCTTGTTCAGTTTAAAAATACTCAGATCCCCGTGAAATATTCAGTCGTACAATATATCTTCAAGAAGAAGGATATATTTCTATTAGGTGCCGTAAAGAGTAGAGTTGTATTTTTACATCTTTGGAGTTCGAGATGTTTTATCATAGATGACAGCTTGTTCAGAAGTTCATTTAATTTTTAGAATATAATAATTTATTCCCTGGAGAACTATACAAGTGACAAAGACATTGGATGGAAATTTATTCTAAATTGAAACATTACAAGTTGTGGTTCATTGTGGAACTCTTGACATTCGTATAAAGACTTCACCTGACGTCATCATCCTCCATCTTGGAACGTCATCAAAATTCGAACCTGGATTCAGTTAAAACTATTTAGTGATAGGACTTGTATTTTTTCAGTACTAGGATAAATGTTTGGATTGTCTTCACAAACTGTAAGTCCTATTTTCTATTTTCACCTTTTCACCGTGTTTTCTAGGGAATAAATTATTTTTGTTAAAACTTACAAAGCTTGTTGGTTTCACTGTTTTCTTTTGTTACTTTTGAACGAGTCTATACGTAACAATACAAGCACTGCCTACAGCTCCATGTAGACATTTATATACAAGAATTGCCATGTGAAAATCAAGATAAAATACTACAGTTCCATGTAGACATTTATAAACAAGAACTGCCGTAAAAAAAAAAAACAATTCATTCATGTGTTGTACACCATTTTAGTTTACAATAGTCCACAAAATGTTTTTGACGGCTAATCAATAAATGCATTTAAAGTAAAGTTTGCTGCACTTTTCTGAAATTGATGAGTTCTTCCAAGATGAGATATGGCACAGTTTCTCAATATAGTTGAACAAAAATCCATCGTTGGAAAATAAATGTGTTGTTGCATAGAATGTGAGTTTCTGCGGCTAAAATTTTCCTTGATTCGCCTGAGTAGAGCACTACGATTTGTTTATTTCTACGTTTGATATGTTACCTACCTCAAAGTGTCCGTTTTTTTAATATTAAAGTTTATAACCTAAAATCTTTTAGTAAGCGTGAAAAGTCCTAAACATTTTTACCATTTCTTCTTTTAGCAAACGTTAAAAAGTCCTACATTTTTACCAATTAGTTTCATTTAGCAAGTGTGAAAAGTCCTAAACATATTTATCATTTCTAGTTTTAGTAAGCGTTAAAAGTCACACATTTTTATCTTTTTTTTTCTTTCAGTAAGCGTTAAAAGTCCTACATTTTTTACCATTTTGTTTCTTTTAGTAAGAGTTAAAAGTCATAAACATTTCTTGTTTTAGTAAGCATTAAAAGTCCTAAACATTTTTACCATTTCGTGCAATGGTTAGCCAGAAATTTTGAAGGCATTTATTTAGTGGAAGCATAAATATATGTTCTCTTCTGATATGTCCTATTTATTTCAATGGGTGATGCCATTAAAACAGCCTTTCAAGGAAAGGTCGAAAGGATGTACAAATGCACTGTTTGATAAGTACAAAAGTCATAATAGCTTAGGTTTGTTTCTCTATTGTGTACAATGTTAAAATAATTTGCTTATGTAATAAATGTATTTACAAGGTATTGATGGGTCAACATAAAGAGGCGACTGCAAGGAGCAAACAAAGGCAGAAGAGGTCAATATATTAAGTTATTTCTTAATTCCACTTCAAAATAAATATATTTAGCTAGACTAATATTTGTATCTTTTTACTGAAAATAAATGAGATATTCAAATTTGAGTCATGTACGACATACGCAAATATACGTTTGTAAGTATGATTTGTAAGATCACGATGATAAAGAGTGGGAACAATACTCTGTTTTAATAATATGACGGTTTCAAATTATATTGCAACATACAAGGGGTCTCAATACCCAGAGATTCAAATAGAAACTGTGTGAGTCTGGCTGAGGTCGATGTTTCCCTAATTTCGTAGGACCTCAAGACAGGGACAACACCTTCAAGAGACCCAAACTTCACACTTACATGACATTTATTCCTTCATATTCATGTGACCTTTCGAAGCCGTTGATCGGTATTTCACACCACGCAGAAGAAGCACAACCAATCACCTTATACAAAGAATTATCATAAATTCAAACTAACAAACGCGTATACATGAAAATATCCCGAGAATTCCATATGTTAAGAAATTTGGGAGGGTCAAGTTTACGATACTAATTCATGATGTCATAAATTTCGTGAATGCTCTACATTATGACGTCTGCTCTTAGTAATTGGATAATTACTCGGGTTGAGAAATATTTTCCCAACATCAGCTCTCCATATGCAGCAAATATATCAAAGCTATCAAAAGGACGTGAACATTTGTACATATCCTAGGTTTGTTACAGTACTATAATTTTACATTATAAGCTTGCAGAACTTGGACAAGAATTTGTGATGGCTCAGCAGTTATGGCGAATTCTATATACTATATCACCGATTCACCGATGTTTCTTTTTGTTTCTGGTCATCAGATCTGGTTTTTGAATTGTGATTCGTCATTTATAAGTTTTGAATTGAAAAAAGTGGATTTTCCTTGGGTATACATTATATTTTAAGAATTGTTTAATTTAAAGTAGTATAGGTCCAGGGATATTGTTTTGTTTAGCGATTTTTCAGTTTAAAAAGTGCAGTTGAAAACTGACTAAAATTCAAAATTTGTTAAAGCAGCTTTGTTTAACTCTGCTGCTATGCAAAACATGAAAACAAAATATAAATTACCACTCAGACTGACGTTACCACACTGCCACAAAACTGAAATTACGACACTATCACATAACGTAAATTACCACAATATCGCACAAACTAAAATTACTACACTTTCAGTCAAACTGAAACTTCCACACTATCATACAAACTGAAATTACTACAATACTACTCAAAATGAAATTACTAGATTACTAGTCAAACTGAAATTCCTATACCACTACTCAAACTGAAATTATTATACCATTACTGAAACTGACATTGCACATTACTACATTAGTAATCAAACTCGCATTATAACACTACTACTCAAACTGAAATTACTACACGCCTACTGTCATGTATATTTGTTTTATTATTTGCTGAATTTTAATACTTGCTGGTTGTCGCTCTATTCTGGTACATAGTTTAACACCAAAGAGTCGTAGCAGAAAACTGAGGGCTAGTCACAGGATACAAATTTTTCTAAACTATTTAAGGAAACTTTATTTTCGAATTTTAGATTCTTTTTTCGGAATTGTCAAAATCTCAGGTATTATTTCACATATCTGAGAAATATATAGTGCAACCGACAAGCTTTCACAATGTTATCTACAGTGGAAAACGTTATTTTATATCCTACTCAGGAAGGCTTCGAGTCCTTGAAAAAAGATTAATTACTCTAGCTTGCCAGTCAAATGATCTCTCTGAGTCGAAAGCTTCTTTAACAAAGCAGGAAATAAAAAAGATTTTGATCCAATATTTGGTAGAAAAGAATTTTGGGATAAGCGTGTTTTGAGTTTGAATAGCAAATCTGTCTCTCTCTGAAATAAAAGTAATAGAATTTAAATTAAACACAAGATGGAAACGAGAGTCAAGAAAGCTCAGTCTGCAGAAAGAAGAAAGAAGAATGCAGTTTCAGAAAGAGGAAAGAGATATAAATGCCTTTGGAGAAAGAAGAAAGAAAAATGCATCTGCATAAAGAGGAAAGAGAGAGGCAAATGCATTTGCAGAAAGAACAGTTGATTATTCCTTGACACAAAAAGTTTCATTTGACAGTAGATCTTCTCAGCATTCCTTGTGTGGATCAGAACGTCGATCCTATTGAAAAAAGAAATCCCTGATTTATATCCAGTTTGTGCAGTTACTAGTGCTATGGCAAAGAAAGCTCCTGAGGACGCTGTTGATCAGGGAATTATTCCGTTAGCTGACACATTTATTGGTCAGGTTTTTGATGAGGTCACAATGGATCAATCAAGAGGTATTGATCACAGTGATCCCTTTTTACTATCTTCCTCTTTATTCTAATGAGGATGACAAAAGACAATCACTCATTGTTGAACAAAAAAAGAATCCTGAGATTTCCTGTTTATTTCAGAGGGCAATTAGGGACACTGAAGCCACAGAAGTTCCTGTTTCTTATTTTGTTAAAAATGCTGTCCTTATGAGAAAATGTAGACCACCTGATGTACCCGCTGGTGACGAATGGTCAGTGACCTATCAAATAGTTGTTCCTCAGTCGTATAGATAGTATATTCTGAGTCTAGCCAATGACACACCTTTGGCTGGTCATTTAGAAGTCAGTAAAACTTATCATAGGATCTTAAATCGTTGTTATTGGATGAAAATTAAGAGATGTTTGTAAATACTGTAGATCTTGTCACATTTGTTAAGAGGTAGGAAAATCCAATCAGAAGATATATAAGGCTCAAATACTACCTATTCCTGCATTTGACTAATCATCTAGTAGAATAATGGGTAGACTGTGTCGGTCCCTTATAAGACCAAGTCAGGCAAACTATACTTCTTGACCATCATGTGCGCGTCAACAAAATCTCCGGAGTCGATTCCGCTGAGGAATATTCAAACCAAAACCATAGCAAAAGCTTTCATAAAGTTTCTTTTTTATATAATTTGACCTTCCCAAATCTGTCCAATTTGATCAGGGGTAAACTTTTATGTCTGGAAGTTTCAAGCAATTTGTGCATTAATTAGGCATCATACACTTTAAATCATCTGCCTTTCACCCTGAAAGTCAAGGGACTTCAGAAAGATTTCGTCAAACTTTGAGAAATATGATTCGGTTATATTGCTTTGATACCGGAAAAGATTGGGATAGAGTGTTCATTTACTGTTATTAAATAATCAATGCAAAAATGACCAGGATTTAGTCCTTTTGAACTAGTTATTGGACATAATGTTTGGGGACCTTTGAAATTATCAAGAGAAACTAACCCTAATCCTAACCCCAACACAAGAGAAACTTCTTTGAACTGAAAATTCAGAAATTAATCTTCTTGACTATGTTTCTGATTTCAAATATAAGTTGTCAAAGGCTTGTGAAGTAGCAAGAACTAATCTGCATTCTACTCAGTCAAAAATGAAATTAAGATATGAAAAAAATACAAAGGAAAGGAGCTTTCAGCTTGGTGATAGAGATCTGGCTCTCTTGCCCATGCTACAAGATCCTCAGTGGTTTAAGAGATATGATCCTTATAAAGTTGAAAAGAAAGTAAGCGACTTAAATTATAGCATTCATACTCCATGAAGGTGAAAACAAAAGCAAAAGCAACTTTGCCATATAAATATGTTAACGGAGTATGTTGATAGCGATAAACATGTTAATCATACAGTCAGTTTAGTTGTACACTGTGAAGATTTAAGTCATGGAATAAAATCGGACTGAAGCGACTTAGGTATAACCAATGTATTTGCGAGTTTTGGGTATGGGTGGATATTTTCTGAAATTTTACTGCAATGTTTCCATAATTGCAGAACCCCGGACCAATTTGTTGAGCAAGAAAACCAAGTTTCATTAGTTTGGAAACTGTCAGGAGGCTTTTGATAACTGAAAGGCCATACTTAAGAGTGCACATTCACTTCTAAATTTCATTCAGTCATTTAAAATGTCTGCTAATGCAAATGATGTTGTGATGTTGAGGTTGATAGAGTATTGATTCAAGAAGACAAAATGATGTAGATCATCCAATATGCTATTTTTCTAAACAAATTAAATGAGCACCAGAACAATTATATTCCACAATCGAGAAGGAATGTTTGGCTTTGATATTGGCTTTGATATTGGTTTTGATATTGACTTTGATATTGGCTTTGATATTGGCGTTGATATTGGCTTTGATATTGGCTTTGATATTGGCTTTGCAACACGTTCAAGTATTCAGATCCTTCTTCCATTATTGTATTGAGTGACCAGAACCCCTTACTCTCAGAGATTATTAAAGTGGAGTTGTTTGATGTTGCAAGAATACAATATTAACATCAAGCACATCAAGAGAAAAAAAGTCTAATTGCAGATTATTACAATGTCTTAAAATAAGCAATAGAAAAGAGCACCAAAAAAAAATTTTTTTTTCGTAAACTTCAACAAGTAATTTATTTCCCTAAAATACAAAGTGAAAAGCAACAATAACTTACGGTATTGAGAATTAAATCCAAAATGATCCCAGAATTACTAACACAAGCCCTAATGAATAAAATTCTGAATAGACGTTAGTGGTATTCCAAATAATTCCCAACGTTGAAGGTGTTGGTGTGCCTGTAGTAGCTGGTAGTGTCTAATGCACTAATCAACCAATGACCTGAATAGTAATGATGTGCCAACAGTCTTTTGTTGAATCACAGTTATATAATCCAAGGTTTCCTTGTTTTAATTCACCATAATTCTTAGGTATTGTCTCTTCAAAAGAATATTATAGAGCACTTTGTATTTCCAGAGATGAATAAGGTTCTGCCTGAAGATCTTGCAGTATAAATGAATAATTTCTAGATAAACAAGATTAGATTTTTAAAAAACCTGAGACACAAAAGAATGACCATGATGTAGGACAAAAGTTCATTTCTAGAGCAACCCAAGCTACAATTAAACATGGTCTGTACTGAAATTATACTAAAGAGCACGCAAAACAGAATGTCCTTGACTCAGTCAGGAATAAGTACATTTACTTCTGTTGATGATGATCTTAATGTTAAACCCTCATAGAGAAAATATTAGCTATGTATTACTTGTTTACAAAAATATTTGTGGTCAGGTAGACAATGAACTTGACTTAGGACACGGTCAGCTACAAAATCATTTTTCATAACCCACAGCATATAATGAATAAAAAAAATTAGCAAACAATACAAATTAAATATACATAACACAGATGCACTTTTATGTGTGTAGAAGTATCATAATGCTTCATGTATATTTGGTGTCATTCATAACAATTCATACTGGGTATTTTTAATCACCTGTATGTTTTAATTAGCATTTAAAAGAAAGCTTTATTGGATAAATCTTTATTATTCTTTACGACGGTAGGTGTTATGTATATTTAATTTGTAATTGCTTGTGTGTTTCTATTATTGATTACGTTATTTACATCTCTGTCTGTGCTTGATCTTGTTCAAAGTCAAGTTCATGGTGTACCTGACCAGTAACATTTTTTTGTAAACAACAAAATACATAGCAAAATTATTCTCTATGATTATGGATTAACTATTCAGATCATTATTAGTCGTAAACATATTTATAGTCTTGATACCGACCTTTGAAACTTATAGAATGAAAGTTTCCATTACGTTGACAGAGTATTTCCAGAAAATGGTAATTGCGAACCAAGTCAAATAGAGGATTATATAATCTTGTTTACCTAAGAATTACTCATTGTTGCATTAACATCTGAAGCAGAAACAGTGTTATTGATGTGTCCAGTTTTAAATTTGGCTGGAATCATTGATTCAAAATATTCATCACTGGAATTACAAAGTATTTAATAATATTCTTGGACTAAAACTTTAATTTGGAATTATAGGGAATTCAGACAAGGATATTTTTGATTGTATTTTTGTGATACATCAAAAGACTTTAGCATATCGCCACAATTCAGGCAACTGGCACATTAGCACATTCGAGGCTACAGGCATATCAACACATTCAATATCGGAATTTATCTGGAATGAAGTCCACTGACAATCACATTATGATATATCAATGGTGTTTGTCAATATTAGGTCATTGACATTTAAAATATGACAGTTCAATGGTGTTTGTCAATGAGGTCCAGTAGAAATCGCAGTATGATAGATCAATCATGTTCTCAATGTGAATACCACTGATAAGTGCAGAATGATAGATAAATATTGTTTGTTAATATGAGGTCCACAGACAATCGTAATATTACAAGTCAATGGTGTTTGTCCATATTAGGTTACATAGCTTTTATTTCGTAGAGCATCAATTATTGTATACAGATGATATATTCCATGTACATATTAATGATCAAATTCATAACAGAGTATCGATTCCATTCACGTGAGGTAAATGTGTGACCCTATGATACAGACTCGCTAATTGATAATTATTTAAACTCACTTTCAAGCATTCTAATTCAAAATCTTCATGTTGGTACATATTTAAATCAATACAAGAACAAGTAATTTGTTCCTTTTTACCAGGATTTGCTGGAGGCTCACTTTACACGCACGCTGGAAGTGCTGCTGACTTTCTTTGCCTGACTGAGGATCCAGTCTGGGGCAAATATGCAGGAGGATCGGCTAACTCTGCTTATATCTACGGTGCAGAGTACGAAGTCATGGCAGAGTCAAATCCGTTCTCGACAGTGTCTATGGAGGACGATATGCCATGTTGCGTGTGTAAAACTTCACGCACTCCCACCGTTATGATTCCTGGTAGAACAGAGTGTTACCCAGGATGGACCATGGAATATAACGGATATTTGATGTCAGGTCATCATTCTCATACTGGGTCGACAAACTATGTGTGTGTGGATACAAACCCTGAAGCGCGAAGCGGGGGTTCCGCCAGTCTCGAAGGCCATCTTCTGTATCTGATTCAGGCAAAATGTGGATCCTTGCCATGTCCACCGTATAAAGAAGGGCGACTTTTGACGTGCGTTGTTTGTTCCAGATAAATTTAGGATGCTTTTTATCGAATTACGTACCCTTTATCAGTTTACACCCCCACCCCCACCCCCAGCAAATATCTTGTCAAGAATGAAGTAATGCATTCTAATAATGACTTTAATTTTCTATTGATGTACTTTGAAATACGTTGAATGCTGGTATTGCATTTCTTCCTTATTCCGTAGTATTCGCGTAATAAGCTTTCATCTCCCTATTTTTAACAAGAAAAAAAATCTTAATTTGTTTGCTTATTTTCAAAGAACACATCAGAAATATAGAGTGATGAAATAAATAATACACCTTTGGCAGAAAAAGAAAGTGGACAGGATATGATTAGGTGGCACAACACTATTTGCTTAACAATTTTATAAGTGACCACCCCAATAAGCATTAAAATGTACCACGAAGATGAGAATCAAAGACAGGAAATCTAACTAGATAGAAGAATGCTGCACGACGTATGCTGTGTGAAGGGAATACTACAATGAGGTAGTGTTACAATTCTATGGTCTTAAACTAAGTAACAGAAAACAGTGAAAACCAACAAGTTTTGTAAAATTCAACAAATAATTTATTTCCCTAGAATACAATGAAAAATTTAAAAAGAACTTATAGTTTGTGAATCTAAAAAAATCCTCTCAAATTAAACCTGAACATAAAAGTAAGACTGATTCCACTTTGGATGTTAACAGAGGAATGAGTAATTCTGAAGTAAACAAAATTGATATAAAAAGCTAATGCGCAATAACATAAACAGGATGAGGGTCATTTTTCCATTAAATTCCTAAAGAACTTGCTTCCGGAACTTTGTTAATTTCTGTAAAAAAAATATCTTGAATTCTACAGCTTTAAACATGTATCCCTCTAGGTGATAATGTTCTTAATATATAATCTAAAATCATAGAGAAATTAGCTATGTAATATGTTTAAAAATAACAAAACATTAGTCAGGTAGGCCCTAAACTTAATTACTGACCATGGTTAATCACACAATTTAGATTATATATACATAAGATGTAATCATGGAGAAAAACCACACACAATGTAAATTAAATATACATAATACCTTCAATAGCATACATCGGAAAAATAGCCGTGAATATATCTATTTTGATAATTATGCAACCTAGATGCATTCGTAGCTAATATTCTTTCATGGCTGTAAGTGAAATAAATAAATCAATTATCTGGTGCAGTTTTGAAAACTGCAATGCGGAAAAAAAAACCTGTTTGCTTATTTCACAAGGAAGGAAGCATCAGATCTCGAACACACTTCTTTCTTACAAATACACCTACTAGATATACTAATTTATAAATGCTTCAATATAGAGAAAATGCATATTTATTACATTCGAACGTTTACCACCTTCTTTAGGCTTCACTACCATAAAGTGACCAAGAAGCTGTTATTGCATCTTTCTTAGAATGACAAATCAAATACCTATGATTGCGCAGGTTCCGTAGAGATCATTTCCAATAATCGTACAGTGATTTACTTCAATTGCAACTGAACTTAGAAAATGCAGTATAACCTTTGCTGTTGTTTGATATATTGTGTCGAGGTTATTGTCAATAAAAAGAAAAAGAGGCTTAGTGTATGTGGACTGCAACTACTGAACTGAATTTCGTGAAAAAAAATAATCGCAATGCCCAGACCTGCTGATGCTTTCCGATACTCTGATGTTGCTTTCTGATACCCTTATGTTGCTTTCCGATACTCTGATGTTCAAATGATACACGGACAATCACGCAGAGCAGAGGAAATACAACCGAGACAATGTATGTTCTAAGTTCTAAAAAGCACAACGAAGAACGCAGAACTAGGAATTTAAACTAGCCTGAGCACTTTCGACTCTGAGTCTTTGTCAAACGCAAAGTTACAAAACAGAGACAAACAAAACAAAACAACAACCCCCACCACCACCACCACCACACACAAAATAAATCGTTCAATTTGCGTCTTTGTCAACCAATTCGATCTATGAAAGATCAAACTTCCAAACATAACCAGTTGGTTTGCTTCCTTGGCGGTTTTCCTTGTAATGACGATCCTGGTCTTGACTAACTGATTTTTTTTTAAATTCCTGATTCCATCTTCCGTTACATTTTTGTGATAGATTCCTAAAACAATTTATCTTTGTATAATGTGACAAGACTATAAGCATCAGTCTTAGAAAATAATCATCACCATAATATATAACTATTTTTAACCAAAGCACTTTCCCCCATCACCTTTCACCATTACATCAAGCATTATGTATATTTGGGATATATAACTTTAGTAAATAGCCAGTGTTGGCTGTAGTGGTTGTATGGGTTATATAACATTAGTAAAATGCCTTTGTTGGCTTAGTGGATGTATGGGTTATATAACTTTAGTAAATAGCCAGTGGTGGCTGTAGTGGGTATATGGGTTATGCATGATGAATTGCATTTGCATGCTCGGTTCATTATGGTATTTTTCTTGCCTGCTAGGACTTTTGCAATTTTAATTCTTCATTGAATTTTTAAAATTAATATAATTTTAGAAATTAACATCAATTAGCAAATCAGATTCATTGCTACAGCTACCATATGAATTGTAGATTCAATAGCAAATACTACTGGAATATGATTACAGGAAATACATATCATAGTAGTAATGTGGGGCCGTTTACGGACAATGGGAATTAGCATTACAGACCCCCCCCCCTCCCCCCCGGGCACGTTTATGGACACGATTTATACGGACAAAAAATCACCCTAGGCACGTTTACGGACAATGGAAAATACATTACAGACCCCCTGGGCACGTTTACGGACAAGATTTATACGGACAAAAAATCACCCTGGGTCTG
>JAECUM010050354.1:0-12968 GCA_016617855.1 Megalonaias nervosa | reverse complement strand
TGCGGCGTTTAAAAGTGATCTTCTTCACTAATGAGAATACTTTTTATACTCGATGTCACCATTCAATACGTCATGTAATGGCTTAATTACGAGATATTTAAAATTAGTTACAAAAGATCTTGTTTTCATTGTGACACTGCAAATCATAGATTTCCTGTTGTAACTGGTAAATAGGCTGAACTTCCCTAAAATGAAATATATTGTACACTATGCCAGTCACAATGAACAGTTGATGAGTTTCTTTATATCACGTCATGTTCTTATTTTCAAAATTTATACCTTATCACATTTCCATGACTAACATTTGCAATTATAATCAATTAATTTATACAGGGAAAATAAAACCCTAAAAAAATATTTGCTGGTTCTTAGATTGTGTTTTCCAAAATATATTAATCCCTTTTAAATGTGTATGCTATGATATCACACGCTACGCTCATGTTCATGTTCTTATTTGTATGTATGTATGTATGTATGTATGTATGTATGTATGTATGTATGCAAACTTTTCAGCTTGAGTGTAATAAACTTTTGTCTTGTCTGGACCATCAGTTGTAATCTTGTAATTATTTGGAGTATGTGGTCAGCAGAAAATGGTATATCCGCAAAAATGCCACTGAAAGAGTATTTATTCAATTATATCTTTGCATATCTAACTGTAATGAACTTTGAGCCAACCATATTTACATCAGTGTAATTTATTTTGATCTTTCTTTGAGTGAAGACATAGATTGATACTTCTGGACATGAGCCGTCTAAAGAATAAAGGTCGTATTAAGTTTAGGACATAATGAACTAACTGATGACATCAAACATGACATCGTGCTTTAAATTCTTTAATTTTGTACTTTGTGAAATAAATATTCAACTGCTGCGCCTATTAATAATTATTAGACTACTCCAATATTTGTCACGTTCCTTGGACATTAAACCCTCTGTACAAATTTTGAACTCTAATTAAAAAATACCGTATAGCGGTATATTTGAAATGTGCAAAAGTGTAGTGATTTAGAGGTTTAAGAGCGATTTAGTACATAAAAAAAGCTTTACCACCTCAAAATAGTATAATCTTCCTATGCAATTGCTAAAATATAACTAGCTTCAATTATAATCACCTTGTTTAAAAAAATCAACGCTGACTCTCACGTTCACGATAATATCTGCTGTACGGAGTGTCCTTCGGCGCAATTCATTTCCCTGTATTGGTCATCTTAGCGACCGATTATAACGTCCAAAGTTTCTATTGCGAACCTGGAACATTTCCAATATTTATCTGATTTAGATGTAGTTGTAAAGATACATTAAATTTCAATTTTAAGTTTGAAAATGCTACAAAGAAAGTGTCATCTAGAGCTTATGTTGGGCAACAAAAATATCTAGCATTTTGGAATTACATGGGTTGTTTAATTAAGCGTTAAGCGACATATCAGCACAGGACAATATGTTTTATATCGACGTAGCAATTTAAATAAAAAGAAATATATTCGACAGTCTTATTGCATGAACATTTGTTATATATTTGACTGTCATTATGATATTTATAGGGACCCATTTTCCCAGAGAAACATGTATGTCGTCGTGTTCTTGTATTGCATGGTTCATATAAACTAACGCAAGCGTGGTAAATCCGTTGCACCGAATAAAGCTGATTTTCCGGAAATCGAAACCATCTGTCTGAAACTGAACACTACTGACCTTACTGGAGCCTTTTTAAGGCCATTATCTTTGAGGAAAAAGAGTCAATGAACAACAAGAAGCTTTTCTTGCTTGGTTTTATTTTTTGCATTAATGTTAAGAAAAGTTATATCTTTTCATTTGGTAAGAGAATATGCTAATCAAATCAAAATTATTCCATTTGTTTTAGCAACCATGATGCCATGTACTCGTCTATAGACTGTCTATCTGATTTTCTGTTCATTTTCTCATCATAAATCGGAGGAAAGATGCAAACTGTTAGTGTTAAAGAACCAGTCTTCAGGATGCACTGCAACACGGCGGGCTGCAAACAATTGGATAATCCCATGTACACCACACCCCCATGTCGCTCAGGGTATTTTGTGATATTTAATGTAATAGAATTTAAAATCATACGAAATACATGTCGTACGAAACACGGACGCAAAGTGCATGCCTAGATATACCTATTTTTCGAGCAGATATGATTAGTTTTTCATTTTCGAATTAAACTGTATGGTCAGTATGTTTGAACTGTGAAGTCGTAACATTTCAGTCAGCAAAATTAACAATCAATATATTTATTTGTACTTTTCATACAACACAAATGACAAGATGCTCGAGTTTAAGAAAAATATTACTTATGTTTCTTTTTGTCATATATCCATAGACTCTGTACACTAAACACATACAATACTTATAAAAACAACAACGTAATGTTTAAATAAACACTAGCTGATATCAGGCCCTTAAAACAAGAAAAACAAACTAATATCTAGGTGAACATTACATGATACTGGGCACTAAGAACAGTGAAACAACACGTGGGCAACAAATGGAGTAGAATGTGCTTCAATTGTTTTTAAATTCTGAATACGAATGGCCTGTCTTCAACAAAGTCAAGTTTAACAGCGTCCAAGCTCTATATACATTTTGATCACGATACTTAAGTTCAAGCTAAAGTCCGAAAACTGCGATGTTCTGGAACTTCATATGGAATAAAGTCAAACACACAGAGGTTGCAGAAAGTTATTGACATGGTTTCTCTACTAGTATGCTAATTTCCTTTACTAGTCATATTCAAAGTACTTGTATAATACCAATTAGTTTCCTTTATTAATTTCTTGCCCATTGCTCTCACACCCATACCCCATAAAACATGCTCAATCGACAACTGAGAATCCGATGGTCGAGTAAATCAGACGTCACTAAATCGCACACGCCAATTCTAACCGGCATGATTTTGATTCGTTTGCTCAACATAAAATAGCCATGCACTAATATAAGGTCTTGGCCAGCGTACACACACATACGCACACCCACACCCACACAAACACCCACACGCACACCCACACACCCACCCACACACACACACACACACACACACACACATCGAGATAGATATAGGTAGAAGCCAATAAACTATTCAGAACCGCCACTGTACTATATTATCATACCTATAGCTTCTCTTGATGGAGCAACTGACACAAATACACATCAATGACAGAATCACATGCAATGCCCCAATATCTGTATACACCGTAATCACATGCAATGCCCCAATATCTGTATACACCGTAATCACATGCAATGCCCCAATATCTGTATACACCGTATCTTAAGGAAGGTTATCGCATGGAAAGTGAATAAGCTTCGGAAGGAACACTCAAGCAATCATTGTACACGATACAATCGATGCAAAAGTGTTGACATATCGACAGCAATTAATCGATATGTAGATTACTTCTCCCATGGGTTGCAAGAAGGACACAATCTTGACAGTGTTCCTTTACATTATTGAAAAACAAGGCATCAAGAATGTTAGCAAATACACGATAAAAAATATCTTGACAATTACGATAATATAACCTTCGCTGCAGTTGTAACATAATATCTTGAAATTCGAACGTTTGCTTGATATTACTAACTTGCATAATTACGAAATCAAATGTCATTACGAAATACCTCAGCAAAACTGTGCCTTTGTTCTGCTGTTTGCTGTGGTGTTATGCAGGTTAGCGTCAAGATAGTGTTGCGCGAATGATGTATATTTACACTCACCTTTCATTATATGGAAGTCGCCACGAAAATGTCAGTGTCAAACCTGAAATGCCGTATGTCCTTCAGGGCCAAATCTGACTCGTTTAAAAGTGAAAAAGATTTAATTTCAGCGGCATGATTGACACATTTATGGTTTAAAATGTCATTTATATGCATCACAGGTTGTTATTCGTTACTTTCTTACAACGACTTTCATCCAAATGATATCGAAGTTGTTGAAACAATCATGCAACCGATCCTTTTGACCTTCATATATGGGATGTTAGTTAACCTTTAATCTATATGCAAAACGTTTACTGATTATATACCGTTGATGTACACCTTAAAGATACAATGTTACAATGTACCCTTAATTAATATTAGGAGAACTAATGAAGTGTAGAACTCGATTTCCTCTTTTATCCCAATATATTTTTTAAATATTTTTTTACGACAAGGGCTCATTACTATGTTTGCACACATTGCTCAGAAAGATTAAAGAAAGAGCATTTAAAATAATAATCTTATTCGAGAGTGGATTACAGTCACAAAACAATGGCAATCGTATCTGAGGGAGGATTACAGTCATTAAAACAATGACAATCGTATCTGAGACTGGATTACAGCCATTAAAACAAATGCAATCTTATCTGAGGGAGGATTACAGTCATTAAAACAAATGCATTACTTTCTGAGGGAGGATTACAGCCATTAAAACAATGACAGTCTTATCTCTGAGGGTGGATTGCTGCCATTAAAATAATGGCAATCGTACCTGAGGGTGGATTACGGTCATTAAAACAATGACAATCGTACCTGAGGGTGAACTACAGTGAATAAAACAATGGCAACCTTATCTGAGGGTGGATTACAGTGAATTAAACAATGGCAATCCTATGTGACGGTGGAAATACAGTCATTAAAACAATGGCAATTTATCTCTGAGGCAGGATTACGGTCATTAAATGAGTGGCAATCCTATTTGTTAGTAAATTGCAGTCATTAAACAATGGCAATTTTTATTAGAGGGTGGATTACGGTCATTAAAACAATGGCAGTTTTTATTAGAGGGTTGATTACGGTCATTAAAACAATGGCAATTTTTATTAGAGGGTGGATTACGGTCATTAAAACAATGGCAATTTTTATTAGAGGGTGGATTATGTGATGATGGATTGCATTCATTAAAACAGTTATAATGTCTTTATGTCAGGACAACCTCAGTTGAATTCGATCAAATTCTGAAGGTAGGTTGGAGGTTTACTATTATATTACAATGTAACTCTGAGTAAATATAGACATGTGGTCCATACATTCAATACAATAGTACTAAACTTCTTTGCAAAAGTCTTAGAGAAGATCATGTGAGGCAAATATATTGAAAACGATAATGGCAAACAGGCTGAAAACGTGTTTAATTTCTTTTAAAGAGTTTAATTTATTTTACCCTACGTCGTCGGCCTTTCCGTCAGGTCGATAAAGTGACATCGAACGTAATTCGCCGCCATTGAGAAGTATATTCTAAACTATATTTATTGCTATGTATTCAGGTCACATTTATTTCTCTGGTTAGTATCAATGAAAATTCGAACAAAATATCATCCGTAAATATTTTGGAATATATCGTCGACGGCTCTAACTGCTTTAATTCGTGCGCCATGCTTCTTGCGACCTCCCGCGCTTGTTTCGACATTGTGTGGTCATCAAGTGGATCAACAAGGTTATGTGACAGTGACTGCATGTGCTGGTTAGAACAGTTTCCAAAAATGAGATTTGAATAGGTTCTTCAACTCAAATCAAATATAAACAATGAAACTGTCAAAAAAAAAAATACTAAGTCTATATCTGCTTCTAAGTGTGTTGTTAGCACTTCAGTCAGGGTCGCTGTTCAAAGGCTGATTTTGTTTTGGTCCCTTTTAACCTGAAAGCCATGTCAGAGACATCTAAAACGGTAAATGCACCATCTTTCGATTACCTTTTATTTTGATATTTATAACGAAATAGACTGCAAACATTTAATAAGTGCACCATTTTTGTGAATATTGCTATCATCATTATTTTTATACATATTTTATTGTAACTGAATTTGATCTTGAAAGCAGCAAATAATTCCCACAGATGCAAATAGTACAGGATCGCAATTAAAGATAATTTTCTACACATCGGCTTAGCTGTGAACATTTCAGTCTTGCTTCACGAGGATTTTGTTTCAGGGGCTTGAACCATGTACTAACGTCTGGAAATAAGCAAACTGCTAAACGCTTGGTAAAAACGGAGAAACGGTGATTTACAAATAATTTAACAGCGATGCGAAATATTTTAAAGGATTTACAAGCAGTGTATATATATATATATATATATATATATATATATATATATATATATATATATATATATATATATATATATATATATATATATATATATATATATATATATATATATATGTATGTATGTATGTAAATACGTGGGAACAAATGTATGTAGTGCCTTTTTAAAAAGCTGAACTGAAGTTCACGAGACAGGCGCAATCTCCCTTTGAAGATATCTTTAGCACCCAGAAAGAAAAGTGAGTATTTCACATTAAAGGCGAGAACCAAATGAGATTTTCAGCACATTTGTTGTTCTTATGACTCAGATGTGCAGTTTAAAAAAATGAAAGAAATAATGACACCAACATAGAAAAGGACGTAGCGGCGAATAAAAAACAGGAAGAACCGGCAGACACATACGTGGATTGATGAATCGATATATAGATATTACGGTTGATAGGTACAATTAAATAAGTAGGCGTGCAAGTAGACAGGGAGATTGACCAATATATAGATCGATGAATAGATATATACATATCCAGGTATTGGTTACGTATATAATACATATTTGCATGCATGCATACACGATTGCCCGTTTTCTTGATTACACAGTTACCTACGTACTGGCTCTTGTGCATGCAAACTTTGACATATAAAGAGAATTAGGCGGATATAGCATAAAAGTGGTACTAATACATGTATAGAAATACTGAGATAAACAAAAAGACGTGTATACAGACTGACAAACAAACAGATCGATTAGGGCCTTATTTTAGACGGTATGGTGGTTGTTAGATAGGTTAGACCACAGTAGAGGTTGGATAGGTAGATAACGTTAAATAAATATATATCGAGGAATAAGCATAAATATACCACGTTAATACGGAGTAACATTAGTATTTATATGCATTATTACTTACTTCTTACTTATACATACATACATACATACATACATACATACATACATACATACATACATACATACATACTCTATTTTAAGTATGACACCATGAAAAGTAACTAATTTTAAATCAGGTGTCGATTGAATACTTTTCACCCCCATACTCCTCAAAATGTGAATGTCAATCGTCAGGAAAGGTGGTACATATAAACTGTAGATTCAGCCAAGTTAAGAAACCCTGAGGATGCAACACTTAATGGAAAATAGCTTGGAACAGTCAAATTATGGTTTTGTACAATGAGCAAGAAATGTTTGCAGAGATGGTATGGATTTTGGAAGCAAAATTAGAATTGGTAATCATGTGAAAAATGTGATGTGGAGCATTGTTGGCCCATAGAGGATATCATCTCATCTTAAACAAAACGAGCTTCTTTGATGTGGGGAGAAAGTGTAGAAAGGTCCTGAATCATATAGAAAATGAAGACATTTGTAAGCAGTGTTTTCACCTCCCACTGTTTCGGCAACCCATTCGTAATCGGTGAATTCAGCCATACCCTCCAAATAGCCTAGACTCTAACACTAAAGCCTTTGTGAACATTTTTATAAAAGGCTAATCACATTTAAAAATGGGCTTCTTAACTGTTTATGCTCAATGTGTCTTAATACTTAGTGATAATTGACTATTGGTTCATTTGCCTTCTTTGACCCACAAAATCAAATGATACGGATTAAACATTTTTTATCTCTGAAGATTATCCAGATCAAAGAAATTATTATCCTAATTTCAATAAACTACGAAGTAATTTATAATCAACTGTTTTGAGCCTTCTGAGGGTATTTGTGTTCTTACTTGTAACGTTTCTCTACGGTGGTCAAGTAACCTAAATTGTACCGCAAGATCAGACGAATTACAAGGGAAGAGAGGCAACTCTTTATCATTCGAGCGTGATAAATACAATAGGACTATCTGGGTTATCTCTTCTTTATCTGTAAGTTTAGGCATCAAAGACTATAAGGATAAAAGTTTCACACAGAATGTTGGAAAAAAGAGAAAAATGTGCAAAGCAGGAACGCAAAATTTTCAGAAAACTAACAAAATTAGTGTGGAGCCTTTTAAGGGTGTAAATTATATGTGCTAGCAATGTGTGTCTTCCTAGAAACACCAGAGAGAGAGAATATCTAACCTGTGCAAACTTCATTGGTTATTAATTTATGTAACTCAGTGACTTAAAGAGTATTTATTCAAAGACAGCTAAAATGTCGCACCTTTTTTCTTTCACTAACAACTAACCTAGAAATCACTTTTTAAAATGTAATGGACGTTGGACGTACCGTCTCCTCCCTTCCGAATCAGTTATTGAACGAAATGATGTCAGGAAGGATGCTCAATAACTTGTAAATGCACATTAAAATAAACGAAAAGTTGGTCATTCGCTGTTTTGAGTTTTTTGGGGGTGGTTGGGGGATGGAGGATCATTCTTTTTCTTTTCATTTACCTTAAAGTGAATAAAGTGGGCAGTTTTTGTATTTAAATTATAATAATGTGACAACAAATATTGAAATATGTACAGCTTAACTCATCATCATGTGAAAATCGACGCTTTTTAAAAAATACTTTGTTCTCAACATGTTAGCTTTTTATTGAGAAAACTTTAACAAACCATGTAGGTATTTTTTCTAAAAACAAATTTAAAAAATGCGATTACTAGGTTGTGTTGAAAATAACGAACTCTGGAGACTCAGATAAAGTCAACTATTATTTTCCATTATTGCAAACAAGCCGTGAAAGTCACATTAATCTTGGTATCTAAGCATCCTGGACATCTAGATAGACGAAACTTTTTTTTTTAAATTAAAGAATTGCAAATTAGTAAGCCATTATGAAAATGATAATCCCTTAAGAGTCACATTGAAATATACATTGACGAGATAGAGAGGAATTAAGTTGTTGTTGGTATGGGTTCAACGCGATTTTTGAGCACGTGATAGGCTATGCATGGCGGCGATGATATTTGGTGAACGGGAGACCCGGGAAAACCCCAGAAAGAACTATCGACCTAAAGAGAAGCTACTGTCAAGCTTTCTCACGTAACCTCGTTGCCCGAGCCTGAGAATTGAACCCTCACGGATAGAGATGAAGCATCAGTGATCTATAGAGGCTTGCGCCTTAGACCACTCGGCCACCTGGGGCCCCAGGAGTTATTTAGGATTTCAGTATTACGATCCAAAGGTCTAGTTCTAAACACAACTAGCCAACAATTATGAAGTCAGATAAGAAGAATAAATTCGCTAAATTAAATAACTGGCTAACATATCAGGAGATGTACAAACATACAGACAGGCAAAAGGAAGAAATATCCATTAAAAAACGTTATCTTGCATTCACTGATGACTGATGGCAAGAAGATATTGAAAATATGAATGAACAACATAAATATGGATATACATTTATCATAACAATTAGAGTATTGTCCTTTATAAAAAAAAGACATGGGTTTAAAATGAAACTAAATACAAGAGAAGATATACAAAAAAATGATAATATCTTCATTATACCACAGGTAAATAAAATAATATCAAGACTTGTCAAAGGTGAATTAAATTATTTCCCACTGGTCTAGTGCATGAATTCTGTGAATTAAGAAGTAAACCAAATTTCCTCAGAACAGATGTTGAAGACAAGATAGTATATAAAGGTTTAAAAGCTGTGTCATCATAAATATTTTAAAGTTTGCTATGTACATTGCCATTTTAATGAAAAAGAAATAAACAAGATATAAATTTATTAAGATCCATTATCATCATGAACTGTGTGATATATTAACTGTGTGATATATGAACTGTGTGATATATCAATAAATAAATATTTGTTCACATTAACATGAAAAACGTGATTTAGTGGATAAAATAAACACTTTACCATTTTGTTTCTAGAACAAATGAGATTTAGTACAGGTAGTATAAATTCATGGACACTTTACTTCCATACAATTTAATTTACTAAAAATATTTATTTATTTGCAAAGCTTGCATAAATTGAATAAATGATTCGTTAGTGTCTAGAAATCACGGACCAGAAACTTTCACATTTGCAACAACAAGAAAGGAATGAACTTAAACAGTTATTATTTGAAGATGAGCATTTATTTCCAGATGTTCCTACAAGAACAAACAAATATTTTCTTGACGTTGAAATTGTAAATTCCAAACCTGTGAAACAACACCCATACAGGATGAACCCTCTCAAACAGGAATACTTGAAAAAAGAAATTCAGTATTTGGTGGAGAATGATTTCATGGAGCCCAGTAAAAGTGATTGGAGTTCACCATGTATACTTGTTCCAAAACCAGATAAAACTTTCCGTATATGCACTGATTATAGGAAGATGAACAGTGTGACAAAAACAGATTCATTCCATTACCAATAATCGATGACTACATTGATAAAATTGGAAATGCCAACTATGTCACAAAATTTGACCTTCTGAAAGGATTTTGGCAAATTCCACTGACGGAAAGGACAAAGGAAATTTCGGCATTCGTGACTCCAGATGGACTTTATCAATATAAAGTGATGCCGTTTGGGACGAAGGGTTCGCCAAGTACCTTTCAACGTTTAATGAATATGATTATCTCTGGTCTACAATGACACCTGGAAAGAACATATAGCAACAATTAGGAAATTCTTTGACAGACTCACTGATGCAAGTTTGACAATTAATTTATCCAAAAGTGAGTTCTGCCGTGCTTGTGTAACTTTTCTAGGACATATTGTGAGGCATGGTCAAGTTAAACCTATAGATGCTAAGGTCAAGGCTATCTCTGAATTTCCAGTGCCTGTCAATAAAAAGCAACTGATGCAATTTTTAGGTATGGCTGGATACTGTCGGACATTTTGTTCCAATTTTTCCATTATTGCTGAACCCCTGACAGATTTATTGGGCAAGACAAACAAGTTTCTTTGGACTGAAAAATTTCAGGAGGCTTTTGATAAGTTAAAAGCCATTCTTAAGAGTGCACCAGTTCTTACAGCTCCAAATTTTAGTCAATCATTTAAACTATCTGTTGATGCAAGTGATGTTGGGGTTGGAACAGTATTGATTCAAGAAAATAGAAATGGTGTTGATCATCCAGTGTACTATTTTTCTAAGAAATTAAATAAGAAAAAAAAAAGAAATTATTCAACAATCGAGAAGGAATATTTGGCTTTCATATCGGCATTACAACATTTTGAAGTTTGCATTAGTTCAGCTCCTTCTCAGATTATTGTGTTTAGTGATCACAACCCCCTTACTTTCATCGACAAGATGATAAACAAAAATTAGAGATTATTAAGGTTGAGTTTGTTGTTACAGGAATATAATCTTGACATCAGGCACATCAAGGAAAAAGACAGTTTAATAGCAGATGCACTTTCCCGTGCATAGAAATATTATTTCATGTACACTTTGTATAATTCATAAGAGTTCTTTTTATGTTTTCTTTTTAAACCTCATATATAATTAATCTATGGTAAAACGATAGCTTTATTATCTAAATCTTTCTTTTCTTTTACGGGGGAAGTGTTATGCATATGTAATTACATTGTTTGTTTGTTAGTTTTAAATTTTTTTATTTTTATTTTATTCCATTACATGTTTTAATAATGAAAATTTTGTCTACTGGATTTGATTTTTTTTAGAAATCTAATTCAGTTCTGTTTGACCTGATAAACAGAAAATAGTTTGAAACATTGTGTCTAATTGCTGACCTTGACTCAGAACCAGTGTCAGGTTTATAGTAAACAACTTTTTTAGCTAAGGCCATACTAGCATACGTGATAATATGCATGTAATGTTTCTACGTTGATCACGTGACCCTCATACGGGAATCCGTTTTGCGTTTTGGATAGTCTTATAACTCATTGTTATAAGAATAAATAGCCAGTTGTGCTTTAAACCTTTGAAGCTCAAAGGTGTTTTGTTGTGACCAGTTTGAGTTGAATTTTTCTATTTTTATGGAATTAGTAATTTATTTACCCTGGAAAATACTAGTGCTCATCAGAATTCTTGGACAAAGGCATTTATCGAAATTTATTCAGAAATTATAAACTGGAATATTATTTTTTTGTGATTCAACAAGGAATTGTTGACACGACAACACTGTGAAGGTTACAGCATACGTCATCGCCTTCCGTCTTGGAATTTCATCGGGATTCGAACTGTGAATCATTTAGAACTTTTCATTGATAGGACTTCTATTTTTTAATTCTTGGATTAAATTTGGATTTGATTCGTAAACCGTACATCTTTCTACTTATTTTGACCTTGTTTTTCTAGGAAAATAAATTATTTTGTTAAATTTTACAAATCTTGATGTCTTCACTCTTTTATTGTTACTTTTGTACGAGCCTAGACACGTAACAATATATTGTTACGAATATGTAATTAAATTGCTTGTGTGTTAGTTTTAAATTCTTTTTTTTTTTATTTTTGTTTCATTATATTTTATTGTAATGATAATTTTCATTGGATTTGAATCTCTTTTCCAAAAATTGGCTTGACCAGATTCTTCAGCACTATTTTTAGCTCACAGTTTTTGTAAACTTCGAGTGAAAAGGATTGGCTATTGCCATGGTCATTTCGGCCCGCATGTTAGCTGAACTGTAAACAGTCTTTCTTTTTTTTTATATTTTCAGTATGAGAATTTGACTCTTAGATAGGGCTAAGTCTTTCTTTTTTATATTTTCAGTGTGAGAATTTGATTCTTAGATAGGGCTATTCTTGTGTACATGATAAATAGCATTTTTTCTATTGCGATGTTCAAATTAGTGTCACGTAAGTCCGTCAAGTGAGATACCATGTGATCTAAAATCGCGGCTTTGGTGGCGCTCACCAGTTATTATGTACTTTTGAGAGAGTGATGTATGTAAGGTGAAGTTGTTTGCATTTAAAACATGCAGAGTGGTGAGAATGTTGGCATACCTCTATGCTACTTTCATGTAATGTGGCTGACATTTCTTTGGATATTGTACTTTTGGAAATTGTAAATGATCTTACACA
>JAECUM010050353.1:0-21418 GCA_016617855.1 Megalonaias nervosa | reverse complement strand
CTATCTGAAAACAATTATGGTAGAAGACGCTTGATGGCGCAGATTGAGAAAGAGTAGACAGTGGAAGTATGACATATATTGGCAATCACATAGAAAACCAATCTTTTTTTTTTCTAAAACAAAAGCTAGAATGAAACCTTGACGTTGGTGGAGCATAAAGCCGACATAATTACGCAATATTATTCATTAAATGAAATGGTAATGCCATACAAGAGTCGATTAGAGATACTGATGTACAGATACAGTTACATAAATTTCATTATCTTGGTCTTATGCAAGGGCAGTATTACTTTATTGTCGATTAATGCCATAAAATTGCATTCACATTTCCGCATAACCAAGATAGGCAGTCAAAACGTGTTTAAGAATGTTTAAGAATGTTTAGTTGTGTTTCAGTTTTTATTCTTATCTGATGTATCATGGTCCTCTTTGTATATTTTGAAATAGTTCTTTCTGGGTAAATGAAAGTTTAATCACGCACTGAATGATTATAAATTAATACGTGGATATAAAATTTCCATGTCAAGCTTTGATACATGTATGTATAAAATTCATAGGAAGGCTATTTGAGGACGTGAAAAGTAGTAATTCATACATCATGATCAATTCGTTTCAAACGTGTTCTTTTCGTAGAATGCCTGAATAGTGCATCGGTTTTATCTGCAGTTGTTGAGTGGTTTCCACGGTTATTCTTGTAACTGTTGCTAAATAGAAAATTTTCTGATATTAAGACGATTCATTTATGTTACTTTCTTATTTCGAATGGTATCTGCATTTCGCGATTTAGGAAATTCATGCTTGATTCTGACTTTTGGAAAATCTACCCTTAAGCGACCCCACTCCCACCCACCCCACAATACATATTCTTTGCTTGATTTATGAATTGCGGCACAATCTTTCAACACTGTATTCCCTTTTTTTAATCACAAGTAAATAAAAAAAGATGGACTGCCTAGAAAATGCACAGCACCATGACTTATGTGAGGCCCCAGATGCAAGTGTTACTATAATAGAAACCCCATTCCGTCGACAATTTGTTTCACTTAGTGGAACTGACAATTGGCATAAAGATTAGTTTGAAGCACTCGCGAAGTCTATTCGGCTGCTATTACGAAACGATTTAAGAACTTCTTATAACATGTGATTGGCCCTTCATGTAAACCTTTGCCGTGACTTCCAGCAGGTTTGTGAAATAAAGAATGAATTTTCACTCAAATACGTCAAGCACACATCCGTGGAAAACGGTCTAATTTAAATCTGACAGCACGGTGGAAAGTTTATAAAATCTGAAGGGGAATTTAAACTTTGCGTTAAAATCTTACTATTTCAAACACGATTAGATTTGGAAAATTTACTTTGTAAAGTTGCAGTGATTGTTAGCAGGAGTTTTATGAATTACACTTTTATTGAATAATAATATCCAACATTTATGAACCTTATGAAATCTGTTTTCCCGTATAGTTACAAGTTAGATGCAAATGATAATGAAATGTTCTTTCTTCGGGCTATCAAAAAAGCGATATTGCACGGTTTTGTAAATGTTTTAAATCTTTGTTGATTAGGTGTCTATGTGTACTTTTGTTGAAGCTTTTCTATATGAAGCCATGAAAGATTGGACGAAAAAAGTTTGAACAACACGTTTGCCAAAAGCGTTTGTGTTTCTAATACTCGCTGTGAGAAAAGGAGAATCATCTTGTATAGTTTCTAATATAATATGGACATGAGATCAAAGGAAAATTCTTTTTACACCTCTTTCGTTATTTTTTTTTTTTACATTTGATAATGTTTATAAACGGCTTGTGAGGATTGTTATGGTTGGGGTGGGGTGCTCCTAATGTTTTATTTAAACTATTATGAATGTCCCACACAGGCCCTATTTTGTTGGAAGTTAAATTTAGTGAAAGATAGATGTAAAGCTCCGAGCCCCCAGTCAGCAATGCCGACGGTAAGATGGTTAAATATGCAAAAAGGATTGAAATTCAATGAATAACAATTTAATAACAATTCAATAATCAAATGACTCTGATTCCTAATTACACTCCTTCCGCTCGACCCCTTAATAAGCCTATTGCATCACTTGATTAGTAGGTTGAGATTGATTTCCACCTGTCCTTGTATTTCTATTCATCTCTCTCCTATTTCTCCCAATTCCTTCTCCTCTCCCTCAACGACTTTTCTCCAAATTCCTTCTCCTCCTCCTCCTCCTCGACTTTCTCTAGACTCCTCTTCTTCAATTTCTCTAGACTCTTCTCCTCCTCCTCCACTTCACTACTATTCTGTCGACTTCGACTGTCTCGGCTACAGCCTCAATTCCGTCTCTAACTCTTAAAGACTCGGAACCCAATGGAACCCGAAGTTCTGTGTCTCCTAAAAAGCTTCCTGTGAAAAAAACAAGGACGGTGCAGTTGTCTTCCTTAGCCCTCTCGTCTCACACTACACACAGACTATTATCAGATAGCGGCTATTAAATTTCTTCGGTCATGCATTTGTTCACATCGAGACACCCATACGTTCTTGCATGGTAAAACGAACGTCATAATAAAAGCACAGTATCAATTGCTTCTCATACATACATCAATAAATTCCGTCACATCAATACATATTCCTAATCCCGTTATACTAAACAATATCACAATAATTAGACGCATTTCTTTACCTTACAACTCATACAAAGTATGCAAATATTCAAATGTCCATGCTCTGATATATTCATAAGTCCATAGTAATTAATCTTACATGCTTCATCCATTCCAAATTCACAATTCAAGTATGTGCAAATTCTAACATAAATATTTAATAAATGCACTAGTTTACTACGAAGTAACCTAATAGCGAATTACAAAATTAATTCTGACCACAAGCTAACAATCTACATAGTTCCACCTCGCATCTATAATTCTCTACGTAAGCTCAAGTCCATTTCTCGAATACGCATGTAAATGAAACACTACAAAGGCAATTCTACATACTAAACGATTTTAGTGTTAAGTATACATACTACAAATAATTAAAATTATAATACCGTAATATTCGGCAAAAATGGAGCAAATAACTGACTGGCGTTTTCGAAGCTTTGTCTTTCCTTAGAATCTACCTCTAAAGTAAGCCGCCAAATTACGAGTGGCTTCGTTCTCGGAGTAAAACCTATTGATATCCAATCCCTCTAGGCGAGTACTTAATGTTCTCTTACGCGTCTGAAGTATCATTTGGATGGGAATTATAATCACACACTCTATCTCAATTCCGATTGGATATCACTGTGAACCGATCCAATCAAACTTAGCGGACCATGTCTCTCTCGCTGTCCGTCAACGTGGGGACGGATAAGAACACGCCCCGCTCACCCCGCGTGCTTCCCTTTGATCTTTGGACTAAGCTTTTTACACATAGGTGTGATAACTATAAGCCTTTGTTTATATGGTGTGATCTATCGCCTTTGATGATTCAAGATTCCGGTCTCCGGTCGGTCATATAACCTTATGTAAGAGTTTAACACTCGCCCGTGGAAATCTTTTGACATCAAACACATGGGCGCGGTAATATTCCCAAGACAGGTAGGTTATAGTTTATATGACTTTATAGCTGGGGCTTAGCAAACATGACACGGTTCAGCATTTTAAATAACCTTGGCTCAGACGTGATGGAAGTCAAACTGATCACTTTAGACATGTTCAATATACTACATTATATAGACGTTAGGTCTTATTTACACAGCTTAAATAGACAGTTAATTCATAGTGACCGTAGGGGTCATAAGACAGCTTCTATACACAGTTATGTCAAAGTGACCGTAGGGGTCTTAAGACATCTTATATACACAGTTAAGTCAAAGTGACAGGAGGGGTCTCAAGACATCTTCTATACCAGTTAAGTCATAGTGACCGTAGTAGTCTCAAGACATCTTCTATACACAGTTAAATCATAGTGACCGTAGGGGTCTCAAGACATCTTCTATACATAGTTAAATCATAGTGACAGTATGGCTCTCAAGACATCTTCTATACACAGTTAAGTCAAAGTGACAGGAGGGGTCTCAAGACATCTTCTATGCACAGTTAAGTCATAGTGACAGTAGGGGTCTCAACACATTTTCTATACACGGTTAAGTCAGAGTGACCGTATGGGTCTCAAGACATCTTCTATGCACAGTTAAGTCAGAGTGACCGTAAGGGTCTCAAGACATCTTACATACACAGAAAAGTCAAAGTCACCGTAGGTTTCTCAAGACATCTTTTATACACAGTTCAGTCATAGTGACCGTAGGGGTCTCAAGACATCTTATATGCACATTTAAGTAAAAGTGACCGCAGAGGTCTTAAGACGGTATATATATATATATATATATATATATATATATATATATATATATATATATATATATATATATATATATATATTATATATATATATATATATATATATATATATATATAAGTTTAAGTTACTGTAGGGGCCTTAAGACGGCTTACATACACAGTTATGCCAATGTGACAGCAGGGTCTTAACACGGCTTATCTACACAGTTATGTCAAAGCCAGGTATTATTGCTCCTGTTATGAAGCTTGTTTGTATTGCTCACTTTGACAAATAATTCGATGCTATTTGCATTATCCGATTGAAGGTAAATTATGGCACATATATTTATCGTTAGCTACGTATTGACACTTATGAAGGATTATTGGTCAAGTACATAGCTCGAATTCCCATTGCCAGGAACACATACAAAGTGAACAAGAACGGCAGTACAGTTTAGAAAAATATATATCCATGTCGTATTTGAATGATCACCGCACACTAAAACGGCATCGAATTCATGAAGTAATTATCGAATGAAATAAGATAATCGAGATAATCCTGAAACTAAGGCTTTAGTTTTCATGTACTCATGGCTTTCTTTTCTGTCATACCCCTATTATTTAATTTCCTACTGTAAGTAATAATCATACTATGTGCATCATTAGGTTCTTATCTGCTATTGTATTATGAGTCATTGCATATTTGTCACATAGAAAGTGTAAATCTTTAATAACATTAGGTGTCATAATCAATAGTAGCTACCAAAAATAACATTAGCTATGATAGAAAATAATGTGAATTTCTATTCCAGAAACTGAATAAAACATTATCAAAGCATAATCAACCTCAAAACATTTACAGTCGTTTCGACATAGCTGTGTATTTAAGCAGTTTCAACGCCCCGATATTCATTCCTACTTAACTGTGTATGCAAGCTGTCTTAAGGTTCCTACAGTCCTTTCGACTCAACCGTGTATGTAAACTGTACCAAGTCCAATTTCACTTTGAATTAATTTTGTATGCAAGCTGCCTTAACACCCCTACAGTCATTTCGACACAACTTTATTTTATTATACACAGTTAACCTTCTTTTATTACACAATTTTATTTTGCTACACACAGTTAACCTTCTTTTATTACACAACCTTATTTTATTACACACAGTTAATTCTCTTTTATTACACAACCTTATTTTATTACACACAGTTAACTCTCTTTAATTACACATAGTCAATCTTATTTTATTACACACAGTTACATCCCAAAATTGACAATATATTTACGATACATCTCAGAATTAGGAAGTTTTATTTACTTGAATTATATTGTTCCTGTTTTTTTATTTTGTTGTCTAAAGGCCGATATATGATATAATTTTTGTTCTGAATTTTCCTCGAGTATACGAAAATTAAAGTTTATTGCAACTGTTCCTTTAGAACATTTCTCGACAGTGGAACTGTACAAGCAGACCTTATTTATGTGTTATTGTTTCTTTCTTTGACCAGAGTACAACGTGTTATAGATTACATATGACAAAATAAAAAATGCATATCTCACTGGGTAGATTAATCAAGAACATTAATTTGAATACTTGCAAAATATTGTACACGTATGGTTTATAAACTTCTAATTACTTTCTCCATAAGTTTTAGTCTTTGAATAGCTAATGTGCTCTATAGTTTTAGGAGAAATATAGCAAATAATATTATTCTATCATAAAATATCGATGCATTCTTGCAATAAAGTTGTATAGGATTTCGAGTTTGAATTACAACTTGATACTGCGAAATTTGAAGCCGCAACACTTTCGCAAAGTTGTTATACGTGAAAGCAAGGTAAAGCACATTCCAGTATGGCGTGTGTTTGCTACAAATAAAATTTAATTTGTATCTCACCGCCTGTGCTTTATTGATTTGACATCTGTCCATGAAATGGAAAACGAAGTGTTGGTTTGCGGCACAATATAGTTTTCAGTTATGTGCAGTTATTATTACCAGTTATCACAGAAATTCATGAAAGTAATCGTCTTAAGAGCGTTGCTGCTTAAAAGACAAAATAAAAAACAATAGTATGTTTCCTTCCTAGAAATGTTCAGCGAATGACTTTTATCTAAGATGTGTGTGTTCTGTTTTGATCGTTAACTCCAACACTAGCATGGCTTCTGTCCGCCTAGAATTAGTGCTGCCTGTCAGTCAGACCAAAGCAGAAACGTTTTCATTTGCAGCCATTTATCGATTTAAGTGATTTGACTGTCTGGCACTTAATGGTGGATTAATTGGTTAATGACACGTTGAAAAGTTATATTCTGAACTCAGTCGAACTTCACGGGTTTAGATGTTAAGAAAACTTCACTCAACAGCATTAAAGAGCAGGGAAGGTTTTGAATGTTAAATCTTTCAACATTAACCACCTCTACAGATATAATCTTTCGTCTTCAACCGGCCAAGCAACACAATTCATCACAAGATATTTCATGCAGAAGGGTGACATTTCATCAACCACAACCATGACATCGAATTCACTTAAACATAAAATCGTGAATGATCAGTAATAAAGTGTCCGAAACAGGTGTAAGGTTTGAAATATGGCCTTTGTTGCAGGTGGTTGAATATGATAGAATTGCTGATGTAAAAACATGATTGGATACATTATTCAACTGTAGCTAGAAAAAGAGTCACATGATGGCTTAATCTTTATTTATTTCCACACTGTGTACTTAACATATGCGTACTTCTAAGCCCGGTGTAGTAATACCCACAACTTTCCGATAAAGTTCTCATCAAAGACATAGGACGTGTCGTCTTCTGTTTCTTTTTGTCATAGGTGTTAATCCAGACACTTTTAACTTTGTGTTCTTTTCCTGGGACCAATCTCTGTCTATGATAATCCGCCGTAGATTAACATAATAAGCCTGTAACATATTTCCTTTTTTGTGACATTGAAATTAAAACAAAATATGGACGTAATTAGTAAACATCTATGAGATTGACATCTCATGCAAAGAAGAAAACAAATATAAAAACTTCAATACAAATTATTTAATGTTAGAGGTAAAACAAATTATGCGAGGTTAACATAATGATATATCATTATTAATGTTTGGCCGTCATAATATCATAATTGCTCCTTAAATTACATGCAGATGTAGACTTTCTTACATGCAAAAACATTAGGTGCTTCTATGAAATTCTGTCGTAAACTGTTCCATAAGACTTCTTAAAATACTCTGTTGGGACTCTTATTACGCATAAATTCTTAGTATCACTCAAATGTTTACTCCTTGACATAATGTTCGTTACAAATTTAAAACAAATTAAGATATTCTTTTGCTAGATTTTGTATGATCTTGAAAGTAGGAGGAGTATTTGAGATTTGTGTTTTTTTCTTCTTTCTTTGAACATGTCAATAAATTTAGAACCGATTGATTGACGATGTGTATTTTCATTGTCAAATGATCTGCAGCCGCGCGTGCAGCACGCCTGAAACCATCATATACATGTCTTTGACGTGACATAAGTAAATGAGAGTGACGTAAAAATGGCCGAGAATGACAATTCTGATACTTTGAAAATACTTCACTGTAAAATCCGGGGCTTTTTCTGTCCTCTTTGATATCAAGACCTACTTAGTTAAAGCTTTCGGATGCAATTTTCTGTCATATCCTATAATTTCGAAGTGAATTCATCATTCTGAATATATTCGCTAGTCCAAGGAACATTATCCCCCATTCTGGAAGACTGTTGGTGAGCGGTGAGGTGGCTGGTGTGTGGTGAGCAGTTGATAAAGATGATCGATGCACAGTTAAATTTCTTTTCAAAGTTTCCTATACTGAAGAGTCGTGTGACGTTTAGAAAGGTTTGTGCCAAATGGGCTCTTCATTTGCGAACGGTTCATCAAGAACAGAATGGGGTTGAAATCACCAAGCAGTTATTAATAGTTGTTCTTTAAATATGAATGAAATTAAGTGTCACAGGTGATGAAATAAGGACTTGCTTTCGTGAACCCAACACAAGAGAAAATATTAATATTTGAATGGGAGTAAACGAGCGATCTACGTAATTGGACTGTGAAGAATTTTAAAGGCATTATTATTTTTCGATGCAAAAGATCCGTTCATCCAGGGACCTGTTCTTGAGTCTATTTTTGGATCGTTCATTAATAACCAGTATGATGGAATACAAGATATAATCATTAATCCATTTATGAGGATTTGGTCTAATTCAATGTTCATTGTATGATAAATTCTGATCAATCATGTGCAATAATAATTATTGTGAAGCTAACAATCCGGCATGTACATCATCACAATTCTTGATATATCCATCTTGACCGGTTTCCCGCATGAAGAAACAATAGAGATGGCTGACGCGGTATGCCTCTTGGATGAATACTTTGTCGCAGTTTTAATACTGCTTTGATATGGATATAGATACAAAATAATGTGGAAATCTCTATTTGTCAACAGGATGAAGCCAAAACATATGTGTTTTGTTTACCGTTTATTTAATGTCCAAACCACCAGACCATCGACTCCTCTAGGACTCCATCCTGTCTATCGGTACATGCGCAGGCTGATTGACTGGGGAATTTGAGACTGAACGTCATTATAAATGTTACTCACGACTCTACCCAATCAAATGGATGTTATAGAAAGAAGACAAAAATGAAGTACGTAATAATCCGCTTATAGCAGGTCGAAAGGTTCAAGCATGTGATTGATGGTTCAAATCTGTGCATATTATAATCATATCTTGTAAGACATTATTTTAGAAACGTACATGTCATGTCGCGTAACGCGAGTCCATTAAAAAAAAAAATCTACTACCGTTTGTACTCACTTATAAGACGGGTCCAGTAGCAAGCAACACATACCCAGATCTGCCATCGCATAATCATATCGCTGATCAGTGTCCATGCTGTTTGTTCTAATGAATACTCTTAGCAAACTCCATAGGACCAGTCTGTCGGATCAATATGCGACAGCAGATCTGGGTTTGTGCAGTTTGCAGTTGGAGTCAACGTATAAGCGAGTACATATGGCAATAATATGTCTTAAAAAGACTGACAGCCTTATTTGCATACATTAGTGACATATTGACAGACTTTGTATACATTAGTGACATATTGACAGACTTTCTATACATTAGTGACATATTGACAGGCTTATTTGTATACTTTAGTGATGTATTGACAAAAGTTTATTTGGAAACTTTAGTGACGAATTTAAACAGGTATATTTGAATATATTAATTCGTACTTTGTAAGTATAACGGGTGGTGTTAAAGAGTAAAGATACTACACCTCTAACTTTGTGCTAGTGGTATATAAGTGTCCATATACCTATTTCTTACAAAAACCTTAGCAATAAAATACAACCCGAAACCAAATAACAGCGTACATATAATACTTGTCTGACTTCCTCAGCAGCAACACTATCATCAATAGGTTTTCTCTTTCTCGGATTAATGCAGTTCTAATAGGTTTTACCAGACTATTAGTCCCTTGTTCTTCATGAACCCTTTCACAGAAAATCAGAATATCTTTTGATGAGCTACAAAATGTATTTCTATAGCACGTTGACGTTAAACCCCAATTGGAAAATTTATTGCGGATTAATCCCACAAACTTGCCATTTAGTCACGCTATACCGGTGGCGAATATTTCCTAATCCTTCTCTTAAATTGCTTTGAATCATATATTTGTAGTATTTTATATCGTTAGTTTAATTTGTTTTAATTTTTATAGCTTTTTAAGAATTTTAACATCCTCACCTGTTTCTTATATTATTGCATGCTTGCCGTTACGTGGAAGGGTTTATCAATACGTCTATTAATAAGCATTTGCGTACGTTAAAACAAGCAGTATGCAAACGTTCTGTCTAAATGTATATGTGTTATTAAACCTTGGACAAACTAAACTCGGAGGATGGATTTATTTTATTACTGTTCTGCTCATTCATTTAACAGTCAACCAAAAGCAACTTGAATAATGCGAAGATTTCGTCATTTGTAAAGAATATTACACTAATTAAAAGATATGGAAATAAAAAATGACAGATAGGGCGTCAACTTCATGTTTTTGTTGCTCGCGTAGGTGAAAAATCAATAATCAACTATATTACTTTGCTTCCGCCACCGATAAATCTTCAAACTCACGCATGACATTGATGAAACTATGAAAATGATATCCATTGATGAAACTGAGAGACGGTGCATTCTCATCTGAATATTAATTAACCGACAAAGATTTAAATTTATCGACTTTGACCTGTTTTCCTGAATGTACAGGTATCTGTTTATTTTCATGTAGTCTAATCAAACATGTATAATTTACATACAATGTTCATCCATTAAGACAACGATATCAACACGTAATGACTGCTTCAACGCGCAACCCCATCGATGTGTCCTTAGTATAAATAATACTTTTCTTATCATGTCCGGACATAGTGACCGAGCAAACAGGACTAGAAAATAATTAATCACCAAACTTGCTGTTATAAAGGGGGGGGGGGTATGCATGTGCGATCATTCCTGATTAAATTAAATATATTCTACATGGACCTTGCAACGCTGCTTCAATGTTTAGGTCAAACTAAGAATAATACTAGCGTAGCTTTACTTACCGAAAACTTAATTAGTTCTCAATAATCGTAATGTTAGCGACTTTAAATGAAACTTCGTGCAGTTGAAATCATTTTCTTGTTTGCTTTTAATTTTGATGGGGATATACGTGTATTTTATATTTAGGGAAATTCAAGATATGACAGCAACTCGTTAAATGGTTAGCCCGATTGCAGAAGGATATACGCGCAGTTATAAAAGAAAGGGATGACAGGCGAATAATATTACACATTCAACATACTGCTTTTATACGTTTTTACAACTAGGTTGCACAGATTATATTGCAAATGTGTTTTGTAGCACAAGATTGAGCTGTTGTAAACATTCACTAATTTTTATTTGACTGAAGGAGTATTGCACACACTAGACAAAAAATGAGAGCCATTTCATCTAGTTCGAGAGAAGAATCTTTAAAAAAAATTATAGGATTTGATGCATGTAATTGAAGCGTCAGCAGAAGCAGCAGCGGCAGTAGTAATAATAACAGCAGTAACGGTAGTATCACTAGCAGCAGTTGCATGGTAATTGCAGTGGTTGCATCGATAGCAGCAGCGGAATCATCAGTGATGGTATAGTGTCTGTGGTTGTGGTGACCGTCATTATGAACCTTCGAAGATTCTGAACAATTAAGTCGTTGTTCATCATAATGCAGTCATAACTAAACATGTAGTTATTGTTAAATTGCAAATGTTACTCTCCGCGGATTTCATTTGATTCATGAGTTTATTCAAAAAGCGTGTCTATCAAATAACGGTGAAAACCTTCCATCACTAATTGGGGGCATTTCCAGTTTAGAGTAAACAGTAAACATTCGGCCCCCTCCGTTCCTCGTTATATCAGTGTATATACCGATATTAGGTTTCAGTTGCTGGCTGGTTTATATCGCTTATTCAATTGTTAATCCCCATTGGCATTATTTGTAACTGAAACAAAACGCGCCACCACGCCAAATATAAAGCAGACGACTTCTAAGCATTAAGCGGAGTGGTAATCGTTTGGCGCGGATGGAGATATTGGAAATATATGAAAGAAATTCAAGGGAGGAATTAGAAAAATAACGGAACTCTTCACAATTTGCTGAATATTAAATTCGCAATTTATTAATTTCTTCCAATGACCCAAGTGTTGATCTGTGTAAAAGACGAAGCCCTTTTGTGTGCGATGTCAGATTGTTATGTATTCTTTCGAGTGGATTTGCACGTCGATGGAAATTTGCTTAATCTTTATCAGGGTTCATAAACACACCTACAAGGGTGAGTAACTCAAGTTTGATACACTTATGAATATTTATAATAGACCCATTTGCACAACTGTTGAAAGTAAATTTGAAACATTTAAACCCTCATAATTCACTACTTTGGCGCATGCACGCAGTTTCGAAACAGGTTTATATTTACTTTGCGACCTTATTTATTCTAATATAATAATCTCTATAGATCCTTTCGTACGCAGGGATAGATATATATTTCGAGGCTATTGTATTTGGGATTGTTTTTTTTTTTTTTAGCGTAGCAAGCTGTAATTAAGCTTTAACAATTTTCTGATAAAATGATTTTAAGTGTTTCAGAAGAAGCACGGTTAGGCTAAATGTTCGAATGTGGCAGAGTTATAAACTGACTGTCGTAAGATTGACGCGTATAAAAACCAGGTACAGATTGACGGTATAAAAACCAGGTACAGATTGACGCGTATAAAAACCAGGTACAGTAAGATCTAGTTATCAAGAGAACCTCGAGGTTTTGAAGAGCACTAAGTTACAATACAAGAAAAATTGACGGCAAAATTAACAGAAGCGTCGTTAACCATTTAAAAGGTATGTGGATATGACGCAAGAAGGCAGACGTTGGTAAAGTCAAAGATCTGAACTGAAACGATAATAACCAAAAATGTATCATCAAAACTACTTTATTGTTGTATTCATGAAATATATGTGGGCACCGATAACAATTCAGTTTTCATCGACCGTAATATTATTATCTGGTCAAATTACTTAATGATTTTTTTAGGGGGGTTGGGGTGGGTTTGGGGGGGTTACGGTAAGACTGAAAAATCATTGTCACATCCTATGAACTGACTGTCCAAAAAGGAAACTTTTCAGACGATGAAAATTATATGCTTCGCAGCTTGTTTGAGAAAAATATTTCCATGTACGTGCGCACTATAAAAATACGACCCGGTGAGATCAGCCCATTTACATCAAGGAGTCCATATGCGGTGAAAGCAATAAAATGAAACTGGTGTTACGTTCAAGCAAACCATTGGGTACGGTTTACCCGTGCGTAGGCTTCTTGTGAAAAAATGATGTCAATTTGTTCTGGTAATTTTTTGGCAGCCAACCAGCCACGTTCTTTTTTTTAATAAATGGTAGCTCATAAAATAATTAGTTGCCTTTGAGAATATATAGGACATCTACATTCATTAATTACATTTAAGAAAATATTAGACAATTAAATGGACACGTATTGTCACTCGCGACAATACAAAACGCTTCACATCACTTGTGAAACATTTCCTTATATATACTTAAACAACACGTAGACCGTCTTTTAATTATACACATCTGAAGGAAAACTCAGATCTGCATGAATCTTTCCCATTCTTTGTGTCAATGAGGTTAACAATGTAAGCAAGATGTAAGCCGTACTATTCCACTGATGAAAGTAATTTCCAAAATGTTGTAATAATTTAGTAGTGTAACTTGTACTATTTTTGTGAAGCAACTAATTCTTTAAATATTGTATTTTGCATTGTGTTTAAGGCGTTACCGTATAAATGAAGCGAATATTTGCCAATAATTCCAATTTTTATGAATTGACTGCGTTTTCTACGTTTTGATTGGATGCAAACGGTCACGTGATACTGATCTGGAATTTTTTACACATCGATAAATTCTGCGGACTACTTTTGGTTCCCCGTGTCCAGATCATTTTATTTGAAGTTTTATCTATATCAACGCTTTACACCCTAATAATAACAACAACAGGCTCCAACCCACCCACTCCTGTGATTTCCGATCAAAAATGACAAGCCACAGATTAAAATCGACCATTAGAAGTTAAAACAATGTAATTGCACAGACCTTCCTGCACTCCAACACTCACCCCTTTTGCCGAAGAAGGCATATGGCAGGCTTTAGAAGCCAGTCTTCGGAAATTACTGCATTTCACCTAGACAATATGTTACAGCAGCGGTTATTAAAGGTTAGGGTTATATGTCAAACAAGGGATCTCACTAAAAACGGACACGATTTTGATTTTGAAATATCGAAATGCGTAGAAAGTAACAACAACGTTGCTATAACAACACGTGCCATACGCAAGCGTAATTTTCGAAAAAAAAAAAAGGAATATTCCTGGTTTAAAAGCAACAACCATTTTTTATATACTAAAATAATGATCATAACAACATATCACTGGCATGACCCGCTATGACATTCTACCCCGTATCACTGTATAAAGAATCAATGAATCTTGGCTAGCGAAGATAGGGCTATGTATTCTATCACAGTTAAGAGGCTAATGAAAGAAAACTTGGAGGTACATAAAAGTGAATGTTTTGTTGATTAAATCTGCTGATCTGATGTTAGAAAGGAAGTAAATTGGAATTATGAGGATTAAATGATCATGGTTTGTATTTATTGATGTGTAAATTTTACCTAATCACTCGCAAAGTTTACATAAAATCCATATTTACTTTGTGAGTGATTAGGTAAAATTTACACATCGATAAATACCCAACCATGATCATTTAATCCCATATTAACACGTTTCTTGCGAATACAGTAATCAGACCGTAATATCTCTTACCAAAGACTTTAAAAAATGGTGCTAACAGCTGCCTCGCTTGGCGCTCAGCATTAAGAGGTTTGTGTTAGGACTGGTCGGCCTGGTGTCAGGATAATGTGACTGGGTGAGACATCATGTTACATGTCTGCGGCATGATGCCCCAATGCTTGACATCACTATAAACTGCCACACTGCAGACATCGTAGCGATATGACTGAAAAATTGTTAAAGCTACGTAAAGAGTCCAAATCACACACACACACACACACACACACACACACACACACACACACACACACACAAGCATTCGAACTGAGAAGTTGGCACTCTAAACTACGGCTCGCTCTAATTTCGGTCTTTGCTTGATTTCTGTTAGCAATCACCATGCAAACACAAGTAAGAATGTGACGAGAGTTTCAAATTATTTTTTAAAGTAAGTAATATTTTATCCAAAGATTTTTTTTTTGTTGTTTTGTTTTGTTTCTTTTTGGTCTCAAACTTGCACAGTTTGTCTTAAGAGTTTATGATGGATTTTGACAATGATCTAGGTGATACTGAATCTCGAATTGAAGTAGGTCATGGTAAGTTCATTCAATACCAATTTGCATGACGAATGGGGAAAATGTTGTATAACTGCAATACAAAGGAAGTTTATATCTCGGTGTGTATATGTGAAGATACGCTTATTTGGAGTGGAGGGGAAGCCTTCGGTTTGGGAACATTGAGTCTAGGGAATAACAATCGGTTTTCGTGGAAATCATTGAGCCTCGGGAAATAACAATCAGTTTTCAGTGCTTGGTCAAATAATATATTCTTAATTTTGTAAGAACAAAAGAAAAATATAAATTGATCAAAAGCCGTCTGAGTTCTATTTTTCGTGCAAGATGAAATCATTGAATTGAGAGTGACTAAGTTCAATAAAAAAAATCTCATAAAGTCAGTGCTGATGAAATTGTTTTAATCTTAGCAGAAATTACGTCAAGAATAAAATTCGGAAACGGCATAAAGCATTAAACACATCCTTTTATCTGAAGTATATTTATTGTAAGATATATCTATATTGTGTGTTTGACTTTTGTCCATGACTGTAGATTGTAAGTGTCATTTGTAAATAACATAGTACATAGCAAATTTTTGTCCATGATTCTACAGTAGATTGTACGTTAAGATAATGTAGATATGTTGACATGACCTTTTGACCTAAGAAGGTTCTAGAAGGTGTACATGCTTTTTGGTCTTTTTTGTAAGTTATAATTAGGTTGTTTACTGATGTTTGCTTCAATGTCTAGTTTGGGGGTTTATTTAAAGAAATTTAGAATGTTTTAGAAGCGAACACGTTTACGAATTTGATGGGAAAATGCTCCACATTTTTTTTATTGTGTCTTAGTTTCTTATATAAGGTTGTTTTCATCAAAGTTCTTTTTACTATCTTTAACTTAATTTGTAATCAGATTTAATTTGAGAGGAATCTTTCATTTAAATTATTAATTGTAATTACAGTTAAATTATTCATTAATTACAAAGTGCTCATTGATGTTTGGACTAACTCAATCACTGTTTTGGGAATAGTTCAAAGATTTTCTGGATTGTATCACTGTGATACATTAAGTCTGTTGGTACATTATCTCATCGAAGACTATTAACATATCAGCACATTCAATACTGGAATTCATTCGGAACACTTGAAACGTTTGGACACGTGATAGAACTTTTAGAACCATTTCGGATTTAATCTACAGTACTGTAGGTTCCTTTGAAGTTTTCTCTTTGTATTCTAGGGAAATAAATTAGTTGTTGAACTGTACTAAACTTCTTGGTTTTGCTTTTGCCATTATTTAGTTAAAGACCATAGAGTCGTAACATTATGCATTAATTTATTAACATGACGATCCATGGTAATCGATTTAGTAGCGCTTGTTTCCAGTTTATTATTATTTTTTCATTTTCATTCGTCCCAATTGGGTGCCGTCAGTCAGTTTTACTTGATGTCTGTCTCAGCTCCTATATATGCGCTAGAAGAAAACAACAACTGTTGCACATTTTGAAAGGTCCCTTGTAATCTCTGAATACAATAAACTTTAAATCCCCAAATAAAAATATACTGCTTTCTCAGGGAAACGTTTGTTTGCGTTGGAAGGGAGACACTAAAGAAAATATATTTTAACAGCCGTTATGTTAAGGAAAGAAAGACTTGGTTTTATTCCTTGTTAAGTGAGTAAAAGTTGAAATATGCAGATACGCACCCTTTATACAACCAACACAAAGAAAAATAGTGTGATCGAATTATACTTTTAGCAAATTTTTAATTCATTTGTTTACTTCCATCAAAGATTTACCAATCATTCCATATGAATTATCTCGTCAATGCTTTTCATTAGAGACACGCCGTGGTAACTGTCGATTTTCAAAGCTTTAAGTTTCCTACTAAATTTTGTAAATTTACCCTTGTATTACCTGTCATTAATATAGGCGAAGACTTTGGAACCGAGTCTAATAAATAATCCTCCCAAACCTTTGTTGATATTGATGGACGGTTATGAGGCCCCAAAACCGTCTATCAGTATCAGTACAGGTCTTGGAAGGGTGCAGTTTTGTGGGATGGGGTTGTGGGACTGATTTATCTATTTGTGACCGACCATTAAAATGCGGTTTCTTTTGGAAGGGAATAGGTTCACGGGGGTCGGGGTCGGGGTGGAACTGCTTGCATTTTCTCTTGCAAAAATTATATTTTCTTCTTTTTTTATATATCTTTTTGAGGTTTCTTTTAAACTTATATGATGGATTGAACTAGTAGTCCTTTGTTTTCATTTAAATGAGAACAAGAATATTTTAAGATATTTAGGGGCAGGTTTTGTTTTAGCAACATTTTTAACAAGAATATTTTAAGATATTTAGTGGCAGGTTTTGTTTTTAGCAACATTTTTAAGGACATTATCAAAATGTTGTTAAGACCACAAAACCATATCAATGGAGTCTGCGAACACGACCAAAGAACTGTAAGACATTCTAAAATGCCCCAAAATGCCATCAGTAATGGGTTAGTATGATACACTTAAGATGCAATTTGGCCTTATATTATTTTATAAGTCCACAACTTCGTCTCATTTTATGTGAATGCTCATCCAAGGCCACCTCCACCCCGCCCTAAAAAAACTAATTGACAAATCGTGAGAAACGAGAGAATGTTCTTAACTATTTAACTTGCAATTTTCTGGAAAACTGATTCTTTTATGGCAAATTATACTGTTTTATTAAAGAGATTTTTTGGCTGATAATGAATAGTTCTCACTAATTGGATGAAAAATAATGAAGTCGTTACAAACTGAACTTAGACACATGATGTTGTAGAAACTTCAAGGTGTATAACTGCTTGCGCAGCACGAGTTGACGTGTACCATGTTAACACTAATAGCTTATCCCAGCCCAGTTGTCGACATTTTTGTAAAGCTTAATGAAGGAAATCCAGAACAACAGGGCAAACTGTGCAAATGATCAACATATTTTGTTAATTAAAAACTTAATTAGGTTAAGGAATCAGCTTAAATATATTTAAACTGTACATGAATTAAATCACTGTCAAATAAATTTAAATTACTATAAAATGTAATTTTTGTCTCTATTTGGTAAAGCATTTTCCGTATATTTTGTTAATCACGAATAGTATTGTTTGGGTTTTTTTATATTATATTTGCCATCTTGTCATCGGATGTATTGTTACTATCTTTTGTGATCGCACCCCTACCTTTGCTTATTCATTGTGTAAACTGGTAGATATTGTCGTCATTAAGACAATTTCGAAGAAGTACTTCCTTCTTAATGCAGAGTTTATTCCAGAATTGCGGATAAAATTATTGTTTTCTTGGGGGGGGGGGTTCCCGCAAATTCGATGTAACCAGAAAAATTTGGTGAAAGTTACATTTTACAACCCCCAAAAAAGTAAATGATTGACAACCAGAATGTAGATACAGTTTCTGTCAGATATAGGTCATTATGGTTTTATAGGTATCTATTTTTAATCCAATGGTTTTATGCATTCATTTCTATTATTCATATCACTCTTGCTCGAGCTGTTCGTCTCAGGGAAGGGACCAAGAGCAAAATATCAAGAACCTATTCATCACGTGTCACTTTTTTATTATTTAGCTGAAAGATTTGCGCTCATTTATAACAATTTTTGTTAAATAACAAATCTAAATAGGCTGTTGGGCTATTGGTAGTCTACGATTGGTATTCCGACGTAAGGTATGCACCCTAAGTCTCGCTTTCGATTAACGATATAATGCGATAACTGGCGTTACTTTGCAAAGCTCGTCTATTGGTGGGGCAGGAGAATCAGCTTATGTTATGTTTTGCTACTTGTTTCTTTAATATGTAGCAATTGTCAGCTGTAGACATGTTACTCTTATACCAACTTACTTTGGTCCGATCACAACATTATTAACACAATGTTTAACACGAGACTTAAGCGAGCAAAAATAACATATATAAATGTTGATATTTATTGTTTATTGCTTCAAACATAAAAATAATCTATATCCAGCATTTAACGCTCCCGTAAAGATTCAACAATCTACTCCTCAGTCGTTAATATCGCTTTCTGTAGAATCATTTCACCAATATAACATGTGTCAACTGTTGTCATAGGCATGTATACAAAACTCACCAATATAATAAGTGTGTCAACTTTCGTCACAGTCATGTATACAAAACTCACCAATAAAATAAGTGTGTCAACTTTCGTCATAGGCATTTATACAAAACTCAGTGCCCCTAACGTAACACAATACTGCTGTGTGACCTCGTAGAATGTGCAAACTCTACCTGTCGGAAGGGAGAATACATTTAACGAACGCTGGAATTTAAGAAACTATATTGTGTCTAAAAGTAGTAAACTTGTTTATCAAATTCAAGCAGTTTTATAAATCATGGTTGGATGTGGCGTCACTTGTAAAGTACTACCAGGATTGTACCGCCTACGTGACAAAAGGTTCTTGATATGCTGGATCAAGTTTTGGTAAACCTGTTCAGGTAAGTACAACATATCCAGTCTTGTTCATCAATGTAGCTATTAAAACAAATTTTAAGAATGACTTGATAGATGAACTTTCCAATGTACATTTGGCGATCGTAACGTCGTTAACTCAGGTGGAGGTATTAAAAAGCTCAGTCAATGACGTCGTTATTAAGGTCAAGTAAGACTCGACGGTTAAAAAAGACTGCTAAATTAAAAGTGACTGAAATAATGACTATACATTGTGGGGTTTGCTTTGTTTTGTATTGTTTTGCTTTAAATAGAGAAATATTGTGTAGGGGAATTGTCATTTACACGTGTCTTTAATGTGCTTTTGTCTCTCATTGTTATATTATCACCTTATCGGTATCCCTTATCCATACATTCACTTTTTCTAGGAATTTTCAACACAAAGGATGGCGTTACGTAGGCGTAAACTTTGGGACATAGTCGGATAAATCAGCCTCCCAAACTGTGCTGTTACTGGTGGATGGTTTATGGGGCCAAGTATAAGCAGTGGGGTTTTGTGTGTGTGTGTGTGTGTGTGTGTGTGTGTGTGTGTGTGACCTGCCATTACAACGATTACCCACATTGTCCATGAAACTGGTGCTTTGGGGGAAAATTATACGGTTTCATTAAAGGGATATTTTGGGTTGTTAATGAACACTTTTCACTAATTGGACGAAAAATAGCGAAGTCATTATAAATTGAATTTATGTACATTATGGTTTAGAAACATCAAGTTGTACAACTGCTTGGTCAGCAAGTTTTTACTTATACCATTTTAACAATAAGTTTTTGACAGACCCAGTTGTCGACATTTTTCCAAAATTTAGTGAAGCAAATTCAGAATAACAGGGAAAATACGCAAATTAACAACATATTTTGTTAAGTAAAACTAAATAAGATTCATGAATAATCTTAAGAATAATTAAACAGTATACGAATCGAAACAATGTTAAATAAAATTTAATGTTTCTCCATTTCTTTAAGTCTTTTTCCTTGCATTTTTTTCAACCTGAAAAAGTAATTGTTTTATTTATTCATATTTTTGTCATGTCACCACAGAATGCAGTTTTACTATCTTTTGTGATCGTTCCGCCCCAACGTTTTCTTATTCATAGTGTAAAATGCTGGATGTTCTCGTCAAATTTGGCCAGTTTCGAAGAAATGCTTACTTTTTAATTACTTGTGTCAAATGATCAATACCATTCTCGTCGTGTATCGTAAAAGAGAGGACAGAGATCATCCTACATAATTACTCAAAAGACACCATATACACTTGCACAAAAACATTCTACACACTTACACAAAAGACATCCTATATACTAACATAAAAGACACCATATATACTAACACAAAAGACACTTACACACTTACACAAAAGACACCCTACTCACTTACAGAAGAGGCACCCCACACACTGACATAAAAGACGCCCTATACACTAACACAAAAAAACACCCTATATACTAACACAAAAGACACCCTATACACGAACACAAATTACACCCCATATACTAACACAAAAGTCACCTACACACTTATAGTAAATGCTCCCTTTACAGTAAACAAAAGACACTCTACACACTTACACTAAAGAGACCCTATACACTAACACAAAATACACCATACACACTTACACAAAATGCACCCTCACACCTATTACACAAAGGAATTCTATACACTTACACACATGGCAC
>JAECUM010050351.1:0-15401 GCA_016617855.1 Megalonaias nervosa | reverse complement strand
AGAGACTGTCACTCCAGGGTCGGACTCTTCAGCCACTCGCGAAGGTGCAGATAGAATACCCAACCGGAAGCTACACCATCGTCTCTCGAAGACGGACGGATGCCGACGATATGTATGTATGTATGTATGTATGTATGTATGTATGCATATATATATATATATATATATATATATATATATATATATATATATATATAGTTACGGCTCAATCTATTTCCCTAGAATACAAAGAGAACAATGTATTGCAAATTAAATCCCATATAATCCTGGAATTTCTAACTCAAACACTATATTTAAAGTTCTGAATAAACTTTAGTGAAATTCCAAAATAAATCCAGCACTGGAAGGGTTGATGTGTCTATGGTGGCCTGTGTCGTAGTGATGTGCCAACAGTCTTTTATTGAATTACAATAATAAAATCCAAGAATGTATGCTTATTTGATTTCACTATGAATCCAAGTCTCTATTTCCAAGAATGCTATTTTTGGCACTTTGTATTTCCAGAGAAGAAGCACCTGAATTAAATAATTTGAATAAATAAATTCCATCCCAAATGAAACACTAGACACAACAATAATATAACCGATTCTGCTCAGACAGCACGAATAAATAATTTCAGGAAAAAGAAGATTGTATAATCCTCTACTTGATCTCAGGTCACAATTAACATTTTCTAAAAAAACAAACTATTACCTAATGGAAAATGTCATTCTGTAAGATTCCAAATGTTTACAGGATAAAAGCATAGTTATAATTAGAAGGTCTATTACTAACATGATAATATAAAATATGGTAAACAAGGTAGACCCGGCATTTCATGGAGAATGTCCAATGTTCTAGACTCAGACTTAGATAAATATGTTGTTTACGAAATCAAACTCAATGATATAGGTCCTATAGAAAATGAACTTGATTTTGGACAAGGTCAAGTCCGAAATACAATTATGCATAATAGATAGATAGATAGATAGATAGATAGATAGATAGATAGATAGATAAAAACAGACAGACAGAGGGAGGGAGATAGACAGACAGACAGACAGACAGATAGATAGATAGATAGATAGATAGATAGATAGACAGATAGATAGATTGATGCAAGGATGGATGAATGGATCGATTGAAGAATAAACCTTTTAAGCTCGTAGAACTATAACATTACATTTTCATCTGATGATCAACAAATAATCCTCTATGACCATGTTTCAGTCTTTTGTCAGGGATGTGCTCGTTTGACAAGTTAATGTGAATATTAATTTCAGTGTAACTAACGATATGAAAGTAACCAAGACCATATAGAAATATTAGCATCTTTATATTCCCGGTCTAGAGTCTTCCACTTCATGCCTTGTGCAATCCGTATTGCTAGCCGGAATCCTTCTTTCCTTGTAGAATTTATGTTGCTAAATGGATTCCTTCTGATTCTTATTAGATTGTTATAGGTTTAATGACATTCAGTATTTTTCCCCGAATGTCAGATAGTTGTAATTATAACTCTTTTTCAAAACCATATTACCCATGATCAGCAGGTTTCATTCTGTCTTTACTATCCTTGCATAACTACATGTACTAAAATTACAAGTTATATCACCATAGATTCAAACTCAGATATAAACACCACGAGCGAGAGCTCAAAGATGAGCAAGCAAGAACAACAGCAATACTACTACTACTACTACTACTACTACTACTACTAATAATAATAATAATAATAATAATGTGGACTTAAGAAGTTCTAAGCGCGTTACAATATTATATAACACATATAACATAAACAACGACTGGATTACAAAAACATACACCATGAAATTGCAAAATAAAAACATGCTGACAATAATAAGGGAAGAAAATTATTATTAAGTCTTTAAGTCTGTTCTTGTAGTCGAGAAAGGTGAATGCGACCACAGTGTCCTTGTCTCTAAGATCAATGGGCAATTCGTTCCAGGTAGTTGGGCCTTGGTATGCAAATTAACGTTGTCTAAGTTCGTTTTAAAAGTGTAAACAATAAGTTTGAGAGTGTCGGAAGAGGACCTTATATTTCTAGATGAGGTATATACGTGGGTGAGGTCAGACAGGTATATTGGAGTGGAGCCAGTCAGGGAAATGTAGCACATTTAACAGATTTTGTGTTTAATTCTGGATCAAACCGGTAGCCAGTGGAGGTTACAGATCAAATGCGGAGAGGTGAGCTTAATTCTTCGTACTTTAAGGATAATGCTAACAGCTCTGCTTTGAACTTTTTGAAATTTCTGTAGTAGCTACTGAGATGAACCAGAGAGAAGTGAATTATAATAGTGCGCTCTTGAAAGTACTAAGGTATACACACGTGTTTTAGTGGCATCAAACGAACGAAAATTGCAAATGGAGCTGATGCATTTCAGCTCCAGATATGCAGCCTTGCATACGTTTATGACATTGTTATAATGAGAGAGTACTGTCGAGAGTGACTCTTTGGTATCATACTGACTGTGAATTTAATGTTGCTATTGCTGATATGCATTGTTTGAGATAAAGGATGTGAATGAGAAAGTCTTCGCGTGGCGATCAGGATGGCTTCAATTTTATCATCATTCATCTGCAGCTTGTTGCATGCCATCCTTGACTTCAATGTACCTCTCTCCGCCTTGGATAGTAGCCTTCACTTTAGCTGGACAGCTAGATTTGCATATTTGAGTGTCTTCAGCGCACAAGTGGCGAGACACCGGATGTCGATCTATGACACTTGAGAGTGGATGTGTGCGTAGAATGCAGAGAATGGGGCCAAGAACAGAACTGTGTAGAACACCAAACTATAGATCAACTGTGCTGGAATGTTTTCTATATGTGGATGCAATTTGTATCCTGTTGGCTAAGTAGGACTTAACTATAGTAACCTGTATCGTGAGTATCAGGTACATGCTGTTGACGGTGAAGTAATAAATCATGGTCTATTGTGTCAACTGCTGCAGACAAGTCGATGAGGGTGCGCACTGTAATCTTTACATTATCCAAAGTAGAGAAAAGGTTGTTAACTACTTTTAGAGAGGCAATTTCAGTACTAAGGCGAAGGCGAGATGCAGACTGTACATTGCTAAAACGACTATTTAAATTAAGATAGATACAAGTTGGAATAGAACAACAATTTCTAAGATCTTGGGCATTTATGAGAGGTTAGAAACTTTAATTCCTTATGGTCAAAATGTCGGTTTCTTCAACAGAGGTTTTACAATGGCGGTTTTGAAAAATGATGGTAATTCCCCGAATGAGAGAGAAATATTGGAACATCGGTTAGTGAAGGCAAACAGCAGTGATGTTGAAATCGGATCAAGTTCAAGTGACTTTGGGTCACTATTCATCACGATTGTATGTACCAAATCCAAAGAGACGGGTTCAAATGCTGGTAAAGTTTGCTGTTGATATTCTGTATCACATCTGTATGGTGATAATAAGCCAGTTAAAAGTGTGTTGTCAGTCTTATCTTAAATAGATTATACTTTGTCACGGTAGAAATTTGCAAACAGGTCCGAAAAGTTGACCAGAGAAATGGAGAAAGGGTCGTTGGAAGTGGTGTACATTTAATCCTTGACATTAGTGTGTTTATAATCTCAAAGAGCTCTTTGCAGCTTAATTTTCAATGATCATAGTACTGTATTAAGCTGATTTTGCTGCATGAACTATGTTTGTGACATTCGTCTTAGCAGTTTCATGGATCTGCTTATGAATAGTGAAGCTGGTGGAATGCCAAAAATCGACTCATCCTTACGGCGTTCTCGTTTATCAGCGAGAAGTTGGTTCCTAACTCTATTATACCATGAAGAATACTTTTGAATTGATAGTCTCCACTTGGTTGATGGGTCATGTTTATCAAGCAATAAATGAAAACACTTATCAAGTTGTACTGCTGTATAAGGTAACGAAATTGTTAGGTTAGCTTGGATGTCATTCATTAGTCGAGTACTATCATACAGAGATTTCTTTTTGTAACAAACAGTGATGGAGGGTTGGGGACCGATTCTTTGAAACCTCATATGATGCACAAATGATCTGATGCAAGTTCCTGGTAAACCAATAAAGAGTGTATAATATTATCGTTAGGTCTATTAAGAATCCAGTGTAACCATGTTTGTGGGAGGGTTGGCTAACTGGATGTTTGAGGTTGAAAATGTAAATAGAATCTTTGAGTTTTGATGTGTAGGGGTTTCCAGGGTAGTTAAAGTGAAAGTTGAAAACTCCAGAAATAATCAGGTTGCCATCTATCGAATTTCCATACACCAGGAGGTTAGGAAACTGCTCTGAAAAGAGAGATTCAGTCAGATTGGTGGCATTTTTTTTACTAGGATGAGGCAGAAAAAATGGACTGACCTTTGTTTCTTTGTGAGTCAGGTTTGGACCAGTTCAAACGATGTGTGGTCGAAAATGAAGGTTGTAGCGTGGTTAAGACGTTGAGTTATGGAGTTCTTTGAGATGACAACAACTCCAAATGCGCGGGAGAGGCGTGGGAACGACTTATTGGAATAACCGGAGGGTGTATGGTTCGTTGCCTGATTTATTTAGCCTTGTTTCTGTTATGAAAAAAGTCGTCGGTATACTGACCGTTGATATAGTTAACTATTTCTGTGCGCCTTTCCGGTGGCCCTCTTATTGGGCTTAAATAAAGCAGTGCTTGACGATTTAAGAGGAATTTGAATTAAATTATCCAAACTAACGGTCGAGGTTTCAAACTGCAGTGATGGAATGAACGAAAGAGATTTTTTCCTTGCCATTCTACGCCGGGAGGCTTTGAAACTTTTCCATTCTCGTTTACAATTAAGTACAGATAAACGTAGTTCCAGTTTGTTAAGTCTAGTGCATAATTTAACATGAAGCGCCAAGGAGAAGGTATTGACCGCAATTAATAAGGGTACATCGTATCATGAACGGGTCGACTGGTGAGTATATTATGATGACGTCATGTTCAAAAAGGCGGTTGTAGCAGCAGGGCAGGGCTATTGAGAGAGTCTAATAGTACTCTTTTCCAAAACGTGTAACTGAAGAAATACATTTACTAAGTTAAACGAATAATGACAACAAACAAACATTTCAAGAAAACAAATATATCATGAAAAACGACACAAAAATCCGGAGTAGCTGCCTCAAGCTTGTTAAGTGCAAATGATAATACAATAATGGTAACCGACTCCTACAACCACTGGCAAAAACAAATTGTATTTTGTGGGTCAATTAGTCACACATCCTTTCATTTCTAATTTACCTCCTCATTATACGATCAATTGGCACTTGCGTTGCCTCTTGGGGACCAAGTTATATAGTATAAATGAAGGGAAATAATAAAAATAAATATAAGATAACTTAAGAATGTCTCATTCCATGCACGAGACTTATAATAAATAGTCTTATCTCAAGATGCTTCTTAAATGTGGAACGACAAAAAAGAGAAAATAAAGAGCATCCATGAACATCATGGCTCTTATAAATATATTGTAACCTCGCGGATTTCTATGACCATTTTGGACTGATATTTATGATAATGGCGATATATCGATTTAGGGAGCGGTCACTCTGCTATTATTTTTTATATTTAGATCGATAGGTAGACACCTAGAGAGGAAGTACATACATACATACATACATACATACATACATACATACATACATACATACATACATACATATGCAGATAGGGATATATGGAGACACTAAAATCTCCCTCTTCCCCTTTCATTCCCCTCTCGGTCGTTTTATTTAATTTCTGCATACATTTATCGGTTTTTGGAAAAGTGGGCATAACCCGCCCCTATTTCAAGTATTTGATCAATTATTTTCCTGATCATGGCATTGATTCAGATGGCGTTTTCGGTGTCAGAGAATCAATCTTACAATCCAAAGTAGTGATTCAAGCGGCAACTGAAGCTTCCAGTCATTATGAAAATTACTATCTTGATTGTACTTGGAATAAATATTTACGGTGCTATGTTGTAAACATCTAGATTTTAGTTTCATCCCGATCAATCCCATTTTATCCAAACAATGATTGTTCTCAAGAAGAAACCATCTTTAGACTAGAGTGATGTTTTTCCATATTTCCTGCCGAAAACCGGTTTAGAAGGCTATGCTAAACCAGGTATGGCACAATTAGTATCACATCCTCCGTTATTTTTCCTGCTACTAGATATGAACCGGATGTCAGTCTATTATAGATCCTGCCAATTTTACCATCTGGAATCGGGTCACAATTAATACTTCCAGTTTAGCACCCACGAATGTAGAGTTGTAGTCTATTTTTAGAACATTTTTTTCTCTCTAAATTTTTGGTGGTGATAGAAGAGTTATATTTATGCATTTTTTGGTAGAGATTTAAAGGTAATTGTTTATTCTTGAGAATATAATATGGTGTGGTTGTCTGTGTGTATTTCGGCGACAGTGCACAGTGAGTAATAAGGCCTTGGTGATGATTCGGAAGTGAAATCTGTGTTTCATTGCATGTTGCTTTGTTTACAGTCCAGCCTCTCAAAACATGCCTGTGAACCTTTAGCAAGAACTTCACCGTGAAATCATCTTTGAAGGTACTTTTGATTAACATGATTTGTATTGATTGTCACACAGTGGAAAGCTCAGTACTGAGAAACAAATGTAGAGAATATATAATAAAATTAATTGTGTTATATGTCCTGTCAGGGCAATATTGATTAAACTTTAAATTGGTATAAAATTTTTATTATTAACGATAGACACATAAAATTTTAACACCTTGTGTATATTGACTGTAGCGATTAGAAAATATAATTAAAATTTTAAAAATTTAATTTAAAAAATTTTAATTAATTTTGAAAAAAATAATTTAAAAATGAATTATTTCCCCATAAATTCACAGAGATGGTATCTGTTGGAGATGACACTCATTATTATTAGCAGCAATGTATTCCTACATCATATACAAGTTGCAACGGAGGATTTTTTCAAAGCCTGTCAGCGAAAATATCTTTAAATTCTGTGCCAGCACATAATAGTGATTGTAGAATATGGATGGATGGATGGATGAGTGGATGTGTTGAATAAGAAGGAGAAAAGAAAGAATGTAGTCTTTATTTTAGTAGACCATGCTGGTATGACAGTGCCCGTCTTAAATACATCCCTTCCTTTCTTCCTTCCTTCATTCTCTCAGCTAGTAAGTCATTTCATGTTATTTTATTTTAGATTTTTTTTTTAAGATTTATTTATTTTGCTTTTTGATTTCTTTATTTGTTTCTTCATATTCAGAGAAAACTGTTTCGACCTCTCCATAGGTCTCATCAGGTGGTAGTAAGTAACACAACTTCACATAACATGCGTTGTGTTACCTACGGTTTACCCCCACTACAGTTTTCCCTTCTGTACCATGTGTTCTTGATGGTGTCTTTGAGCACTGTCATTTTTCACATGGAATTAAGATAATCTTTTCTATTTGCAGTGTCCATTGGTTCCTGCTAAACCTGTGCATAGGAGTGATCGCCCTTGGAGTCTAGCAGTCCTTTGCAGTAGTCAGACTTCCTATTGCGTTGCTGAGTCCTTTACCTCAGATGGGCCTGTATCATATTTCCTCCTCTTGCTAGAATACGTTGCCTGGTTTGTGGATGCTTTTGATACAGCTGATGGTAAGTGCAGTATTTATCCATTGTCTCCAGTGATCTCAGAATCCTTGTTGAAAGTTTACCTTCCCAAGTGTGTCACTTTTGTTTTCAGTGATGATCCCAGTCTGTTATTGAGTCTGTGTATTGTTGAATGCACTCTTGCCTCAAAGTTTCTGAAATAGTTCACATTTTAGGTAATGAAACACTGATGGATCTGTTCACAGCCTCACATTTCTGTGTTTGTGTTTAGTCGCAGTCTTTCTACAACATCACAGGAGAGTTTCATTTTCAGAACTTCTAGCAGGATATTCTTATCATTTTCTGTCATGTTTAGATGAGTCATTTGGAGGGGGCCCATGTATTCTGATCGTATCCACCAACTGTTAGTACTTCCTCCCCCACAGACCTTTGAAAAATGCCGGCATTTTGAGCAGTCCCCTGAATAACAGCGCAGAGTGGCATCCAGTACTTGGGGAAGTTGACATTTAATTTTTGTAACATCACCACTATTATCCTCCAACAGTTGCTTAAAGATCAAACTATAGAGTGCTTTAATGTTGTGGCTGACAATTTTCTGTTTGAGTCTTTTCCTTCTCTTGTTCTTATTCCTGGAAACATGTTTTCGCCAAATATTGCAGAATTACACCGATTGAACTGTAAATGATCCAAATGGACGTGGTCCGACAGTCATTCTACTTCCCACATTGGATGTAGAATGTTGTAAGCATCTTGGAAGTCAGCAGCAGCCTGTGCATCTCCATCTGTTGTTGCATGTCTAATGAGAATCTCTTGCAGCACAAACTTTTTTCCCATTTTTCGCCATTTCATGCTCTGAATGTGGTGCAACTAGTGACAGATTTGCTGTGCAGTCAACATGGCCTCCTGGACATTGCACATAAAAACCTTTCCCCTTCAGCCATGCTCCAGTCCAACACAGCTTGTTTTCTACTGTAGTCACCACAATGTATTGCTTCTCTGTAACAGTTTGACGGGCAATTCCAACAGCTTGCGATGAACTTTGACCAGGTTTCTTTTCACATCCAAAGCTAACGGCATTGTATCTTGCGTCAAAAGCAACATTTATTTGCTCAGGATGCTGAACACCACGCATGACATTAACCTGACTGACTAGTTTCAGCTTGTCTGTCATATCCATTTCATTGAGCTCCACACTTGCTTTTCCTACAATGTTGGAGGCCCTTTGCATATATGTTCTGCTAGGTGGTGGAATGTCAGTGGCTGCAAGCAAGTATCTAGCCCTGGTGTTGCCCATTGGTGTATCTTGTAGTACAGCTTGAAACATCATATTTACAGCGGCAGGATTTGGCCCAGGTTTATTTGTTTTTATCTCCTCATACAACTTATACTCTGGTGACTTAAAGCTGCAGTTTTTACACATCATAGTATGCTTCTAAGCAAGTCCCCATTTTGTTTCATTAGCAATTTGGACCTCTGGTCTCTCACATACGTTAACTTGATTACTATGGCGATGAATGATATCATTCCACATTTCAACATTTTTTCATGCAGATGATACTTGTCCCATCATGCTCATTCAATTCTGTCTCTTTCAGGTCCAGTTTTGCTTTGGATGATGGTCGTAGAATGTTTGCAGACCCATGTGTGCCATTACAGTCTGGTGACTGAACTGACTGGAGACCCCCATTTGTCGGCTTTGTCACTGCTATGAGAGAGAACTTGTCTGCATCCATTCTTCTGGTCACTGGAACTTGTTAGATTATCATCAGTCACATATCTGACTCCTTTATTATGTGGAATATTTCCAGGTTTAAAAAGTTGTCTTCCTCTTCTTGTACCCTTCATGGTTTCAGTTACAATAACTGCACGTAAAATACAAGAAGTATCCTCTCTCTCTCTCTCTCTCTCTCTCTCTCTCTCTCTCTCTCTCTCTCTCTCTCTCTCTCTCTCTCTCTCTTATATAACTAGGGAAAGGCATTCTAGCTTGGTTTCAGAGAACTACACCAACTCTTCAGTATTATTGGAAGACTAACATATGAGGACTCCTCCCCTTCATGGGTGGAAATGATATCATGTCCTTGATTAGTACCCCTAGCTAGCGTATTTATGCTACCAGATTTCAAGTGTTACCTTTTATTGACAGGCCCTGATTTGATTGCTTCACACCTGATAAGGAAACCATTAATGTTCATGATAAAGGAATGGAGAGACTTTGCCATAGAACAAAATTTGTCAACTTCAGGTTTTAAATTTTCATTAAAATTTAAGTTTAATTTAAATTTTCATATTAAAATATGTATCATTTTTTAAAATTAAATTTTCTAGGAAACTTTAACAGTCAAGTTTAATTTCTAGTACTTTCCAGATTGGTGTTAGGACTAAAAACTAGTTACAGCTTATTTGAAGTGTTTATCTTGATTAGCGAAATCACAATTAAACTTTAAGTTTTGTGCATTTTTGACATTCGGCCGTTTGGAATTAGCTTGTGCTTCTGTGACAGTGGTGTCAGCTAAAAGCCTGTAACTGTCATATTCATGGATGAAATTCCTTAAAACTTTGCAGCAGTATTTAAGAGACATCGATTTGATCACGGATGGAAGTTTTGTCTATTGAGGTGAAATTGTCTAACCCTGTCAGGAATCGGGTCACAATCAGTACTTCCCGTTCAGTACCCACGAATGTAGTTCTAGTCTATTTTTAGAACATTTTTTCCTCTCTCATTTTGGTGGTGATAGAAGAGCTATATTTACGCATTTTTGGTAGGGATTTAAAGGTAATTGTTTATTCTTGAAAATAGGAGCATAAGGTGTGGTTGTCTGTGTGTATTTTGGCGACAGTGCACAGTGAGTAATAAGGCCTTGGTGATGATCCGGAAGTGAAACCTGTGTTTCATTGCATGTTGCTTTGTTGACAGTCCAGCCTCTCAAAAAAATGCCTGTGAACCTTTGACAAGAACTTCACCGTGAATTCATCTTTGAAGGTATTTCAGATTAACATATGATTTGTATTGATTGTCACACAGTGGAAAGTTCAGTACTGAGAAACAAATGCAGAGAATATATAGTAAAATTAATTGTGTGTTATGTCCATCTGACGGCCTGGGTATGAACCGGATGTTCATCAACTACTGATCATTATCTCTGTACAATGTATGAAGGATACAGTCTAGTGCAAATTACAACAAAGATTTCTTGAAACTTTCCTTCTAAAGTGTACAGACAAAAATACAAATCATAATTTTTCAAAGTTCTTCTTTTTGGGGGCACTGAATATGGAATCTCTTTTGTTTAATTAACAGTGAAACAAAAAACGGTCAGAATTTTTTAAATTTGCTTGATCATTTTTCAATTTAAAAATTAGCTTTACTTTTCATTTCTTGTTAGATTATGTTCTTATTAAATACTTTGTGTTAGTGATCTTTCTCCGCTTATATATATATATATATATATATATATATATATATATATATATATATATATATATATATATATATATATCCCCCAACAGCTGGTATAACTTAAACAATCTTTCATATAAACCGTCACTAAAAATAACCTCTTCTTATAAAAGTCTGTTTATTCACCAGCAGATGATAAGAGAACATTATGCCTGGCCCAGACGATTAATCTTTTGCAGAATCAATTTAAACTTGGAAATCATTCCCCTGATTAGTATATATGCTGAGGAATTCAACGGTTGCATGCCAGAGTTCTACATGATGATATGCAACGAAAGATCATTATCATACTCAATATGTCTTTGCTGCACGTACCTTTACTGTTTGACTTAATTTAAAACATGGGAAAATATCAAGAACAAAACTGAGAATGGTGAGCTCTATGGCTGTTTAGTTGTTTTCCAACACATACACATTCATACACTATGACTGGAAGAAATAGGCATAGTTCAATTGACAATGCTGTACTTCTAGTTTAAATATTCCATTCTTGTTTGGTGTAACCCAGTTAATAAAACCTGCTAAACCCAACGACCAAACAACAAATATTTTATCTTCGTGGATATCATCATAACGTTCATGATCATTTACTAAAATCCAACCTGTTATTGTCATATTTTATTTTGTTACGAGTCTATGCTCTTAAAATAAGTAATAGAAAAGAGTGAAGACAATAAGCTTTGTAAAATTTAACAAATAATTTATTTCCTTAGATTACAAAGTGAAAAATGAGAAGAAAGAACTTACGGTATTGCGAATTAAATCCAAAACTATAATCCAAGAATTAAAGACAAGTCCTAGTAATAAAAGTCCTGAATAAAATTCAGTTCAAGTCCCAAAGAGATCCAAAATTTAAGGCGATGACCTGCCTGTTATGATCTGCAAAGTCCTGATGTGTCAACAGTCTCTTGTTGAATCACAGAAATATTTTTCCAGGTTTGAATTCAGTATAAATTCCAATGAATGTCTTATCCAAGAATTTTGTCAGAGCACTGTTGTATTTCCAGAGAAAATAATCACTTGAATTAAAAAATTTGAAGAAAATAAAATTCAGCCCAAACTGGTCACAACATAATACAAACTTAAAGTGCTAGATGTTAAAGCAATACTGGTAAAATCCTCACAGTCACAAAATAATATAGTTCTCTGTTTGACCTCAGGTCACAATTAGCATTTTATGAAAACAACCATTACCTAATTTAAAATAACCTTCTAGAATGATCAAATGAGCCTTGTTTATTTACAACACAATGGCCTACAAAATTCACTTACGAATCTCCAAAACCCTGACCCTGATCAACATATTTACTCCTTCTTGTTCACCTGAATAATAATCCTGATAATAAGCCCATACACGTAGAGAATAATGAAAAGCTAATATTAGTTGTTTACATAAATGAAATAATAAAAAAAAAAAATAAAAAAAGTCAATCAGTTCAAGCAGAAATGTACTCAATTTTGGACAAGTCCAGCATACAATACATCACAATAACATGTAATGGGATCAAATTTTGAAACTAACAAACAAACAATTAAATTAAATATACATAACAATTCATATAAAGTCCCACTAGCCTGTTTTCTAAATCCTGTATTCTTTGAATAGTGAGTGATTCATGGAAACAGATACAAAGTTGCTACATATAGTTCTAGTAATTAGTTACGTTTACACTCAAAATGTTAAAATGTTGCAGAAATTACAGAAGAAAAATATGGTCTGTATCAAAATAACAGTGCCATGACGTCATGTATTTAAGTTTAAGGATATGCAGACCTCCATGCTAAATCCACTTTAAGTACAAGTAATTAGTATTTCAGGTGCTCAGTAAATATTCCAGATTACGATATTGTTGATATATGTGAACAGCAGATTTATTATAAGATTCCAGGGAACGATGTCTTTTTTTTCGTTTGTAATAATAAACTTTAAAGTTCGTGGCGTCAAACCAATTTGGACAAGTCAAAATTCAGTCTTGATACTTGCTTCTCCGTACAGAGTTATAGGAGATATTGATATTCAAGAAAGTTAATAACAGATTGAAATGGAAAAGGGACCTGTTAATCAATCACAAAGACTGAAAGTAGACAAAAAGACACATAAGAACATTAACGAAGGAACCATTATTTACTCATCCTTTATTTCTCCGTTATTTTATTCCAAGCTGTACGTAAAAGGAATCGACATATCATGATACCTAACATTTACAAAGTGCTATTTCTATTTGAAAATGGATGGAATGTTATATGAATAGCTCAATTCAATTTTTTGTCAGTCGTGCGTCATTGTCTGAAAGAATTCTTTGTCGCAAAACATTCCCGGAAATTAGTTTAAACTGATATTTAGATAGATTTACTGTATGTAAATCTGGGCTCATTTGTCTTATCAAAAGAGGAAATAATATGCACGAAGTGGTTACGCTGAAGATGTTAATGCTTACTTCAGTAGATATCAGCACGCAATTTTGTCATGGATTGATAAGAGCACTTGCATTGTATATTAAAAAAGACGCGATTCCAATTACATTTTCATTTTAACATAATCATTACGAATATGTTTCTTTATACTTAATTGAAATACCTAGTGATTCCCTGACTGAGTGTCTGACCAATTTATTGATCAACTTCCATAACCTGTGGATATTTTCTTTTGCTTTCATTCCCGGTCACTCTCTTCCTGGTCAAAATGCAATAAATAAGTAATTGAAATACGGTATCTCGCTAATTATCTATCTCTACAAACTTGTTTACCAACTCATTACCTTACTTTTTCGTGTACCAAACTTTGCTTGTTTCTTTGCTTGCTTATTTACTTGCTTCCATGCTAGCTACCTGCCTCAGTTACTTGCGTGCCACCTTTATAAAATTAACAATTTGGAAAGAGGTAAAGTCAAATTAGACTGTTTCAAAACATATTTCTATACAATTCAAATAATCGAGTTGTAAAAGTGTCCTTACAGTAGTAGGAAAAGTATGTTACTATCTAATTGAAAGTACATAGAGACAAATTAGAAAAGATAATATCAACAAAGTTGAAAATGTTACTGTGAAACGGACTATTTGATGTATACAAGTGTGACTTGTTACAAGTCTATGCACTTAAATTAAGTAACAGAAAAGACTGAAAGGCAACAATCCTTGTAAAGTTGAACAAATCATTTATTTGCCTGGACTACAAAATGTGAAAATGAGAAAAAATAACTTACGGAATTGCTAATTAAATCCCAAAATAATCCATGAATTACAGACACAAGTCCTAGTAATTTAAAGTCCTGTATAAAATTCAATAGAAGTCCAGAGTAAATCCAAAAACTGAAAGCGATGAAGTGCCTGTGGTAGCTTATAAAGTATTGATGTGTCAACAGTTTTTTGTTCAATCACAGTAATATATTTCCAATTTTTTATTCACTATAAATTCCAGTAAATATCTCTATACAAGAATTTTATCAGAGTACTCTCGTATTTCCAGAGAAATTAATCGCTTGAATTCAATAATTTGAAGAAATAAATTTTCCAGCCCAAACATGAAATACTGGACACAACATATAATACAACTTAAAAGTGCTAGGTCTTAAAACACGACTGAAAAAAATCATCTTTGTTACAAGATTATATAGTTCTCTACTTGACCTCAGGTCACAATTAGCATTTTCTAAAAAAAAAATATTACCTAATGAAAAATAACCTTCTAGAATGATCCTGATGTTTACAAAATACAAACCATAACCTAAACAATGTAAATTTCACTTAGGAAATTCCAAAACCAAGATCTAGACCCAAATAAACATATTTACTTCTAATAATAATAATATTGATTTTTAATCCCATACACATAGTGAACAATTTAGCTAAATATTAGTTGTTTACACAGAATAAAATAAAAAAGTCAATTTACGTCAAACAGAAATAAACTCAGTTTTGGACAAGGTCAAGTCTAACATACAATGTTACATTACAATAGCATGTAATGAAATAAAAAATTTGAAATAAATCTAACAAACAAACAAAACAAATTAAATATACGTAACAGACTTGGTTTCTCCGATTTAATTTGATTAAATGCCAAATTTATGTAAGAATAAGCTTATCGCGTTGTGCTTTGAAATATGCTCTGCTTAAAATAAGACTTTCAGCTTTTTAATCCGAGCTGCATCGACATGGAAACTTGTGCTGGAGCACGAATACTGTAATGTGGATTTCAATGCACTCATGACTGCGACATTGCTACTTTGATCACTATTAATACAGAACTAGCTTTTACTTGTGGGTGACAGATGGCAATTTTGGTATACAATTTATTTTAATTGTCACGCCTTTGATTAGAATCGGTTATTGCGCAATTTGCACAAAAATCTAATCCCTGCCAAAGATGAATGCCAGAA
>JAECUM010050350.1:0-12837 GCA_016617855.1 Megalonaias nervosa | reverse complement strand
GCTGTAGGCTGTGCTTGGCTGTCAGGTCGGCCAGGTCATTTCCTGCGAGATTGATGTGTGAGGGGACCCAGAGAAATTCTACTTGATACTGGTTCCTTCCCAGCTGACGTAGTGTGCACATAGTCTCTTCTAGCATGTTGCTCCGACTCCGTGATGTTCCTGTTTCCAACGTTGTAAGTACACTAAGCGAGTCGGTGAGGATGAGGTATTTCTTTGATGGTTGCTGTTTTATCCATTGCAGGGCATGTTGGTTGGCCCAGAATTCCGCGGTGTAGATGGAGCATCCGTCTGGGAGTCGGGCTTCTATTTTGTGCTGGTGTGATGGTACCACGATAACGGATGCCGTCCTGTTGAGTGTTGTTGACTTCGATCCGTCGGTGTAGATCTTGATGTATTGTGCGTAGTGTTGTTCGAGGATTTGGTTGATTTCGGAGAGTAGCTTCCATGGGTTGTGATGTTTGTTTTCGAGGGATAGTATGGCGAGGTTAACTGTAGGTTTGATGTTTTCCCAAGGGACTTGATCGATTATCTTTCGTTGTTCTGCTTGTAGCACAGGCAGTTGGAGTTCCTTTTACAACTTGTGTATCTTTTCACAGGCCGATGGGTTGGGTACGAGTTTTGTAGAAAATACCTTGTTGCAGTTGTGGAAGGCTGTTCTAGTTGGGTTGTTTTCCGGAAGCGTGGAGGTTCGGATTGCATATCGGACGATAAGCTCTTCTCTCCGAAGTCGAAGAGGTAAGTCTCCTGTTAAGACTTGCAGTTCTTCTTTGGACGTGTTTGGAAGGAGTCCGGTGCAGAGTCGTAGCGCTTTGTATTGGATGCTGTCCAGTTGTCGGAGTAGTGTTTTGCTCGCAGAGTCGTACATTTGGCACCCGTAATCGAGTTTTGATCGGATTAGGGTTTTGTAGAGCATCGTCATAGTATGCTGGTCGACTCACCATTTTGTTCCCCGGAGGTGTTTAAGCATATTTATATCCTGTTTGCAGTTGTGAATTAGTGTGGTGATGTGTTGTTTCCATGTAAGGTGGTTATCTACTGTCATGCCGAGGAAGTTGGTTTGATGAACAAAAGCAATTGGTTGTCCTTGCAGATGTAAGATGGGAGGTGTTGGGCAGCGTCGTCTCGGGGGAGAGAATAGTATCGCGACGGTTTTATCGGAGGAGATTTTGAAGCCCCAGTTGGTGGCCCACTTTGAGATGGCATCAAGATTCTTCTGTATAGTGTTGGTGAAAGTTTGGTTGTTGGGGTTTCCCGCTTTCCAGATGCCGCTGTCATCCGCGAATTGGGAGATTGCCACTGAGTTGTCTACGTAGTTTGAGAGATTGTTCACCATTATGTTGAAGAGGGCTGGGCTTACGACGCTCCCCTGTGGAGTCCCATTTTCGAGTAAATGGGTGTCAGAGGTATATCGGTTAATTTTGACCTTAATTTGGCGGCCTGTGAGGAAGTTCGCGATCCATCGGTGCATTTTCCCGTTGATGTCCAGTTGGTTAAGTTTAGGTACAAGTCCCTTGGTCCATACTAGGTCGAATGCCTTCTCAAGGTCGAGAAATATTGCTATCAGATGTCTGTCGGTTTTTTTCCTAGAGTTAAAGGCGAGTTTAATGTCCGCCTCCAATCTAATGAGTTGGTCCAAGGTTGATCTTCTGTTCCTGAATCAGCTTTGGTTCTCGTTGAGGAGGTTGTTCGCGTCAAGGTGGTGTTTTATTCTATTCGTGATCATAGTCTCCATTATTTTGCACAAGGAGTTGGTTAATGAAATTGGTCGGTAGGAGTTGATGTGTTTAGGGTCTTTTCGGTGTTTTGGTATGGGCACAACTATAGCTTGTTTCCATGAGGTTGGTAGGTTTCCGGTGTCCCATATACTATTGAGTAAGTGCAGTGTGATATGTTGCATGTTGGGTGGTAGATGCTTATAGATTACGTATCCTAGGTTGTCCTCTCCAGGTGCTGTGGGCTGTTTGTTACGCAGTGCTTTTTCCCATTCGAAGATGGTGAAAGTGTTGTTTAGGGGTGTGTTGTTGGCTTGTTCATCGTGTGTTGGTCTCCAAATAGATGTGGGTATGTATTTTCCATGAGTTGTCTTTGTTGCATAAAGTTGGTGTTGTGATTTTGATTGCTACTGTTTTGGGCAAAATGTTTGGCCAGTTGGTTCTCTTTTTTTGGTTTGTTTGGGTTCCTGTGATTTTAGGTGTTTGTGCAGTTTTGTGTCCTTGGATGGCCCTAATTTTTGCCCATATTTCTGAGGTTTTGGTCCTGTTGGTGAGCGTGGAGCAGTATGCCCTCCACGATTCCTTTTTGGCTGTTAGCAGGGTCTCCTTTACCGTAGTTTCACATTCCTTGTAAGTTTTGAGGTCTGAGGGTAATTTAGTTCTTAGGTATTTGTTTAGTGCCCTTTTTTCCTGTCGTGTTACTTCCGGGCATTGTTCATTTCACCAGTAGATTTGCCGTTTGTTTGTTGCTGCATATGTTTGTGGGGATGTCTTTGGTATAGTCTCTTGCGCTGCTGTATTGATGGCTTCTGTGAGGTTATGAAAGTATTCTTCTGTGTCGTCGCTATAAAGGTCTTCGATTTGTATGTGTCGTAGGATGGAGTTGAATTGTGTCCAATCCGCTTTGGCCATGTTCCATGTTGGTGATTTCTGTTGATGTTCTCTTGTGTGCTGTACGTGTATGGTTGTTAGGAGTGGGAAGTGGTCACTTCCCAAGGTGCTTTGTTGTTAGACTTCCCAGTGCGCTGTCTGTGAAATATCTTGTGATGCTAATGTTAGATCTATTGCTGTAAGTTTGCCTGTGTTTATATCCAATCGAGTGAAGTCAAGAAGCATATATTCACAGTGCTTTTTGAAAACAAACGACAGACAGTTTTTTTTTTATTTTATTTTTTTTAAAAACACAACATTTTTTCTTCAACTAACAACTAACAAGTAACAATAATATCAAACATTTTTTAGGACACGGTTGACAACGTTAGACATCATGAGGCCATTGATGTACACTACGTTTTCTAGCTAAAGACAAAAGATAGCCATAACGGTCACAAAACCATCGATCTACTTTCTCAACGTTTCTAGAAGAGTCACGAAATGTTCTAACGAATATCCAAGACTGTGTTGATGAAGAAAATACACACAATATTCTCCACACACCATGAAATATGTGCCTTGTAATTTCACATTATTGAATCGTATCTTTCGGACATTTCTTCTCATAAAGTCAATGATGTCGTCTTCCAAAGGTGGTAATCCATATGAATCAAAATACTCCACACAATCCTCTTTAGGGACGTAGACGGCTACCCAGTGGGTTCCTGGAAGATGACTGTCGTCCGTGTTGATGACATAAGCTTGATGGTCTTGAGGTTTGCGATGAGGTAGTTCATCTTTAGTACACAATACAGGAGTCCAAGAAGCAGTGTACGAACTGTTGTTCAAAAGGTAATAAAGTTCCCAGGTATCCATTTTTCTTCACAGGTAATGATAAGTCATCAACTCAATTCTGACTTCTAATTTGAAAATCTCTGACAAGTAACCGTTTCTTCTTTTCGTCTCCTCACTCTGGGCTAAGAGAGCTTCGATGCGATAGATCTGTGGAGTAGTCAATGGAGGGCAGGAATGATCACGCAAGCCTTTATACCACTGATGTAACACTGTTTCTTCCGAGATGAGACTCCAATCGTCGTCCAGATACTTGTCCAATTTTTCTTCTTGACTCATCATCAGACATTTATCGTGTTGAATTTGACTGGAATCATCGTTTTGACATCCATAGCAATCTTTCTTGGTCGATTCCGTAATTTTATCCACCAGGTGGTAAGCAAAACAGGACACTAAATGTTGTTCTTGTTCGGATCATCTGGACGTGACCACCTCGACCTCTTCGTCTTTGTCTTGGGGTTCTGCTTTCACGGTATCCTCCCATTCCATTTCCAAAGATTCTCTACTGTTAAGAGAGGGATAAGAATCTTCCATAGTTTCTAATAGTCTAGAATGACTTCTTGCAAACTGTTGCTTTTTACTGTATTATCGAATTCGGCATACAGGATGACCCTCACCGTCTCGGAGAGAGCTTCTGCAAACTAAAGTTCCACACCTAGTTGACCGGATTTTATAGGGCGGAAATGTCCCTCGTCGCTGCCTTGGTCTGGAGTGAAATCAAAAGCCCACAAAGTGTAACCTCCTACATAATCTTCGTACGAAATGCCATGACTGGTGTTGGTTCCTAGCTGTCCAGTAGCTTCGTACAGGGACAAGTACGATCTCAAGTAATTCTTCTGGGCAAAGTTAGGTTCGAAGGCTCTGGTACACAAGGTCTTGCCATCGCGATTCACTTCGATCGTGAACACTCTGTAGTGCTTAAATTGGAAAGGATTTTGATCGTGGGCTCCGTTGAGGGCTACATTGCTCACGATACCAACGATTAAACGTTTGGGTAACTGTCCTTGGAATAGATAATCTTCGATCTTGGATCGGAGTCCAGCAGCAATGGTGAAAGTTTTCACTTCTACGCATCGTATAGGATACTTGGCGGTCGTTCTGCTCATTGTGTGACTGATGTCGTTTCCCGCTTTAGGTAACACTTCTACGCGGCGCACGTAAAGTCTGGCTTCTTGGATAATGGTTTTGTACTCGTTGGCATGAGCCATCAAATGGAAAGCAGCACTGCTGAGATTTAGTCTCAGGCGAATATCCACTCCGTTGAGCAAATACTTCTCTTGCAGCCAGATGTCCAAATGCAAACGATCCATCAGTTCTAAACTACGACCTTGCAGGATTTTCTTTCGACGGTGGTTAAAACAAACATTTTGAGGATCGTCATCTGCTGTTAGGGCTGTGTCGTTAAAATTGTCCTCCCCTGTGGTGTTAGGTTTCCAAAGCACGCAAGCATCCAGATGAGTGTTCTTGGCCTATTTTCCGTACTTCAAGAGATTTTCCAGGTACGCTCGGTAAAGGTAAGTATCCATGCTAATGCTGACCAGTTTGTTATTCAAGTACAAATCCACTTCGCTGAACAAGGAATGCATGAAATTGTCGACGGGAGCTACTCTAGCATCGTCTCCCGGATTGGTGTTGTCCGTTTTGATCACTTTCAGTTTCAGGTACAAGTAACTGCTATTCAGATCGAGGTAATATTCGGGCTGTCCCTTGATCTCAAACTCGATGGGAGCTGAATCCGTCAAAGAGGAGACGGGATGAAATTCGACCCATTGGGATTCTTGCATCGTCATCATGGTGGGTGGCAGGGCAAACAGGTCCAGTTCCGACTTGGACCAGGCGCAAGACTCTCGGTGCATCATTTTCTCTCTTTCTCTCTGTGATGTTTTTTTGTAATAATCAAAAACGTCTAAGTCTCGGACGGTTTTTCTTTTCTTAGTCTTTCTAGGTCTGGGGGTGTGAAGTCCTCTGTAGGGGTGTCTTCGTCGTCTTTTTCTGCCTTGTCCTTGCTGTGTCGTCAGGGAAGCAGGAATGTCTGACTTTGCAGCGTCCAGGGCATTTATAGGAGTTTCTCGTCGGCCAAAAATGTCTTTGCCTGTTTGAAGAAAAATATTTTTGCCTGCACTCAAGAAAGCTTCTTTGGGATTTTGTTTGTCAATGATGACATTTTGGAGTAATTCTTTGCCTTGCGTCAACGCGGCATCTTTCAAGGCGTGCAGTCCCATGTCACCATCGGTTTCAAAACGGGAGCCACCGAACGAAAGGCCGATTTTAGCATATCTCCTAAACCATGTCCTCGTTGTCGAGTGACTCCTTGGTACACAGCATATATGACTGACAAGAGGTTACAGTATTCGTTTTCGAAAATGGAGTTTCACTGTGACTTTCCCTTTGGTGAATGGAATATTTTGTCCTAGATCTCCTTTTATAGTAATGTTGACAGTGTCAAAATATGATTTACTAAGGGGCAAATGATGAGGATGTACAAATTCGCGGTGAACGTGATAGATGCTTCCACCTTCCTCGTCAGCGTTCGTGGCAGTATCCACTTTGAAATGAATGACACGCAGAAACGGTATGGAGGTGTGTCCAACATGTTGTCCTCCACCACATCGGAGTACACAAAAATCAAATTCAGTCCTTGGTTCATTTTTACACGGAATCGAACATATTTCGCAAAATCCAAGTTGCCAGTACCGGCTGGTATTTCGTTTTTCATCTTGATCAACTTGAGGTCTCCACTCAAAATGTCCTACAATTCAGGACAAAATGTAATGGCCAATACTTTGTCCTCTGAAAATTTGATTAGTAGGCGACGAGCTATTTTATGGTACTCAAGGGTAACACTTTTTCTGGTTTTCTCCAAGGCTTTGCTAAAATACGGTATTGAATTTGGTAGCAATCGTGTTCACCAGATGTTGTCAACTAAAATAATAGCCTGGGGAAATGGTCAACAGATAGGTGAACTGTTTAGTTTTGGGGTCTTGTGTTTTCATAGAGTCAATTGCAGTTGTGCGTTCATCCAAGTTTTGTTGCAGTTGCTCGTCATGAACTTCCACCTTAAAAGTGTTTTGATTTGGAAAGATATTTAGGATTTGCGTAGGGTGAATCATTTCCACTAAAGCCACTTTCCAATGAGCTTCGCGATCCAATTGGATGGTCTGAGGTAATGTGGCTGTGTAACAGCATAAGGTGTTTTTGGGAAACACCTCCATGGAACTGTCATTGTGTAACGTTAAATAAAATTGGTTATTCATAATTCCAGAGTTCTAGTGTCCGAGGGGTCGCTCAAAGTCAGAGAAGTGTCTAAAAGGTGATTGTTGTGATTGGAATGGTGACTATTGGAAGGGTGACTGACGTTGGAGACAAGGCTCCCGTTGTTATTCCCGTTCAAGGAATATTTCAGGGACGTATTGGGAAGAAGGTAACCGATGCAACTGCTGAGTTAAATGGTCCACAATTGTTTGTCTCCTTGTTGCAAACTCAGATTAGCAATGTTAGCACCAATGACACGCTACACCACAAAGATCTGACAGAAAAAGACGATTTCCGTTTTAGGCACACGTTCTCCACACCACGCCCACAAGGGTTGCTTTTGTAGATCTTGCAGAAAAGAACTGGGGGAAGGAGTGGTCACTGCAGTAGCCGAGGCTGTGTTGAAGGGCATGATGGTCACTTCTTTTTATAGTCGATGATTTGCGAAGCGTCGATCCAAGAGTTAAAACTGGGAGGATATCCTTTCCAACGTACTTTGACTTCTTTGACACGTTTTTTTCCCACTTTACGAGTTCGTCGATCGAGAATGCTTTCGATCTTGTACACTAAGCTTATCTTTTTTGGTCGCACGTTGTACCTCGGGCAAGTAAATCGTTCTTTTTAACACTTCTCCGTTCAAGTCTTCCAATTTATAGACGGGAGGATGACGACCACACACTCGTTCAGTGACACGAAACAATTCAGTGGTCCAGTTAAGTAACCTTTGTCGAAAGTGCGTTTGGTTTTGCCAATACGCACCCAATCTCTTGCTGACAACACTCCACCTTTCTTGGGGACAGTCACCGTCGGGGATGTACCAAACAGGCGATCGAAGACGGTCACTTCGTTGTCGGGAGTCACATATTGGGGGCACGTCCGATGCTCATATGGTAAGATTAGTTGTACGCTTGGACGAGGTGCGGAAAGACGTCGATGTACCTGAGAGTGTGTTTATCGTAAAATATTTCCACATGCGTTCTTTCAAGGTGCGTTGAAAACGTTCCACGTTGCTGGCTTTGGTTTCGGGATTCTCGGTGGTGAAAAATTGAATGTCACGTTTATTCAATTCTTTTTGGAAAGCTTGGTTCAACAATTAGGTGCCTTTGTCTGTTTGCCATCGAAGAGGGTGACGTCTGCTTTGTTTCAGCATCAGTTGGAGGGCTCGCACTAACTCACTGCTCGATTTGGATGTCAATGGCACGACCCATGCAAATTTGGAAAAGACGTCGATGACACAAAACAAATATTTGTAGCCACGATTGTAGGTGGCTAAATGAGAGACATCGGTTAAATCAGCGTGCCATTGATGATCGATGCCCTCCACTCGTGTGCGACTTCTGGAAAATTTCCGTCGAATGGGTTTGTGTAAGGTGTACGTGACCTGTTCTTGTAACCATCGTTGCACATGAGGTAAACGGATACTTTTCAGTCGAGTTTTGGCAGCACGATACAATTTCTGAAAAAAACTCCTCCGTAACCTGAGGGATGGGATGGATCGTAGTAAACAGTGGCTAACACCTTCTCCATGTTTTAATAAGTGATCCACTCTTCGCTGATACTATTTTGAATGGGACGAGGGGGTGACTTAGAAACAGCTCTACGTGTCCGATGTGTCACGGGTGTAGAAGTTAAAGGTAGTAGTAGTGGTGGTGGCGGTAATATGATGACTTTAGTCTTCTTTTCTTTTTTCACTTCTGGTTTCCCTTATTTCTTTTAAACTTCAGTCGAAGGAGGAGTGGAAATCATCTTTTTAACCCAAGCTTTAAGTTCCTCTCGTTGGGGTGTAGGGGAAGGGGTCAACAAGGACACTGCAATCTTACTAGGAATCGGAGCTGCTGACGGTGTTTGAAAGACTTCTCGTGCCTCTTCTTCCTCAAACACACTTAGGGCTGCGTCTGTCTTGACCACTAGGGGTGGTGGTGATAGACTTTTTATCAGGGTCTTAAAATCGTTTAGAGTGGGTGGAGCTGTTTCATCTAAAGCTTTCTGGTGAAAGAGTTGCAGTTGTTGCAACAGTTGACCGTACCGTTGAGATTTTTCCGTTTCCGACAAATCGCTACGATCCATCAACGATTGTAATTCGTGATGTATCTGGGACATCTGGGTCAAATGAGGATTGGGAGGCAAATGCGGGGTCCGTTGTTATTCTATCCATCGCTTGTAAGGGACTAAAGCTAGTTTTCGTCCTTCCATCGGATTTCAAGGGTCACGTCTGGGATCTTTTGATTCCAGAGGTCCCTTTTAACTTCTTGGACCTTTTTATTTTCATCCTCCTAGGATTCCTCCCATCGTTCACAATACTCCTTTCAGCAAGGGTCTTCCTACTGTTCCCATTACTCCTTTCAGCTACATAGTCAAACTGGGCAAAACTCCTCCGCGTTGCACCAACATCTTTTTCTTTTGACGAATGGGTATTTTCTTTTGGACCATTTGACGAAGAATGTGTCGATGTTTGGCTAAGCATTCTTTCTGGTGTTTAGACAAAGGTATCGTGCCTTTCAAGACATTCTAGCAACATTCGCACACGGTATCGATGACATCTTTGGAGGAAGTTTGAATGAGTTGTTTTCGCATATGTGGAGAAGCTTTGGACAGGACAGACAACATGTCCCAGTGTTTGGCTAAACTAAGGGGTAATCCTTTCCTTTCCTTTCCTTTGTGGGTAGAAGAAGGATATCTATTGGGGGGTGACATCTTTGTTTGTTTCTTGGTTGGTAATGGTGCACACACCAAAAATTCACTAACATCGATGACTTGGCACACGGACTTTTATCCTTTTCTGGACTATCGCTTCGTCATAAAGGTGACGATTTGTTTTATAAAATTGCCAAAAATCCTTCTCTTTGGCGGATTCTCTTTTTCCTTGGACGACTGCGTGCTTTTTGGGGGCGACGATGATGCTTGACTAAATGCTTTTTCGGATGACGAGACTGTCCTTTTCCTTTTCCTTTCCGGACAGGAGAACGACGATGAGGGGACATCTTTGGTGCACAAAATACATTAACGTCCATAGCTTGACATGCGTCCTTTTATCTTATTTTCGGGCTTGTGTTAATAAATTATTTCCTTCGAGAATCTGTGGTAACAAAAGATGCACAGCAAATCCTCCCCTCTGGTTGCTCTTTTTTTGTGGACGAGTGTGTCTTTTATGACGTCGATGTTTGCCTAAGTGTTCTTTTTTTTGGATAACGTGACTGTCCTTTTCGTTTTCCTTTTCCTTTTTGGACAGAGGAAGGACGATGATGGTAACAGTGTGCACTTCTTTGAGGGGACATCTTGGAGCGTTCAGCAGCACAAAAACACTGATCCCTATTGTTTGCCTCAGGTCTTTTATACTGGAATGCGTCGCCACTGATTGTCGGCTCTTCGTATCATTTTCATGGCAGACATCACACGTCGTGGAGGGGTTCGCAGTGGACTCATTCGGGACAGTTCTTACTTGGACAAATCCAGTAAACTCTTTCACACGCCCGATCTCTGTTGGACTTTAATTTTGGGGGAAGGTACTTTGTGAGCAGCGGTCACTGCCGCTAAAGTGGAGGGGGGTGTCACCGCTGCTAGAGGAGAAGTTCTTGGAGACACGGGTTTCCAATATTTCATCAAATTAGGAAAGACACGTGTGAAATCGGGTTTGGCAAGCATCACCGGCAACGGAGAAGTGGAAGAAGCTGAGGCTAGTGGAGACGATGTCACCGTTGTTGCGATAGTTCGTGGTTTACGAAAGTAAGGTTACGTCCTGACGGCAGTGCCTCTCTTGCGGGTAGAAGCTGTTTTCTGTGGACTTTTCTTTTTCTGTGGCTGTGACCTGGTCTTGACACCGTTGCTCTTTTCTTTTTCTTCTGGGTACTTCGTGGAGTGGCTTTTTTCTTGAGAAAGACTTTGGGAGCATTGGGATCCAATTTAACAGGGAGCGAATGATGACACTTCCTAGAGAACCGCTACCTCCAGGTTTCAAAATGATTTGCTTTTTTGTTTGAGTGTCTATGCGAGGATCGACCAGTTGCGTCAAGGCAACTTTGTTTCTGTCAAAACAACTTTTGGTTTGATGTGGAATGTGAATGATGCCTTGCAGTAACTGACGTGCTGTCACTATAAACCATCGTAAGTCTTCTTTGAGACTAGCTTCTAAGACACGAGCACGTATTTGTGGATTTTTTTCGCGACTGATGCCGCACAAGGCACGAGTCAGTTTGACGGGAAGATGAGACTGAAGCGACGTCATGTAGAAGATGTATGAGACAGACCCAAAGTGACCAAGGTTTTTATAGATATTTTTTGGTTCTTGGTGTTATGGTTAAGTCGACGACGGGGACGTGTACACGACAGGCCCGCGTTCTTGGCACCAGTGGTGAAACAGATGGGTACGAAATAGCAAATAATCGGGGGTGGGGTGGGTTTTAAATCCACGAGTAAATAGGCGTTTGGGTCTTGAGTGGCATCGTCGTACGCATGAGTTAGCCAAGGCGTTCCTAACTGTTTGGCTAACACTTGCACTTGCGATTTATCTCTAGGCTTTTAAACAAGACCATGTAATGAGCATTGAGACTGATGGTGCGATGGGCTTTACTTTGGTGAAACAAATTTTGAGTGATGTAAATGACACTAGCATTACGATGATGCCCTTTGCGCGTAAACCAGAGTTTAATTTCTTCTTCGTCTTCTCCTAACATGTCGTCGAAGATGACAAGATGTGATTGACTAGGGTCAGACACGATCCCGTCATCTTCTCCAGGAATGCCTTCCAGAAACACGATGGAATCGCCTTGATTTTCTCGCAGAAGGCTGTAGGCCGATTGCCAATCTTTATAACACCACACGATTCGTTGAGAGGGACGATCGATCAAATGATGTTTATGTTCGATCAAATATTTGACAAATTCGGTTATGCCTGAACTGCTCGGTCCAGCAATGAGCATGTTAAAGGGATGACGAAGATACAAGGCCTCCCAACTGGCACGATCTAAGTGTTCGTCGATGATTTTGAAAGTGGAGGAAGAGGGAGCAGAGATAGCAGAGATAGCCATGGTAGTGTAGGGAATGTCAGTTTTGACACGAAGACAGACAAGACAAGAGTTTTTATACTTTTTTCAGGACACGTTTATTGTCATCTTTAAAAGTGAACAACACGAAAGACAAAAATACATAAAAGCCAAATGGTTAAGTACATGGATAAAAGACACATCAAAACGATCAAAGTGGAATATAAAAAGTTTCTGTACAACATGTTTGGTGATGAAGATGAGGTATCGTAGGGACAGTGTGTAATGTTCTTAGAGTCTCTATATTGGGCATAGTCACACAGGAGTCCTCCTGAAATCTAAGTGTTCGTCGATGATTTTGAAAGTGGAGGAAGAGGGAGCAGAGATAGCAGAGATAGCCACGATAGTGTAGGGAATGTCCTGAAATGGCCTTTCGGGGATGCCGATAACGGTCATGTCCTGAAGGGAGTGGTTTTCCTCGGTGACAGGTCCTTCTTCTTCTGCTACTGTCACTAACACAAGTTTTAAGGTTACTTTTTTCACGGAACGTTGGAAGCCAGGATGACAAATCTTGGGCATAGTGTGCCATCTCTTTTGCCCAAACCTCGAGAAAAACTTTTCCACTAACGTACATCTTTCCAGTGAGGGAGTAAGTCACAAGCTACATAGACATTACACATCTTCAGTACCTAAACGTTGACGAATCTTGTTTTCCTGTAGAGATCGAGAAGTATCAAGATTAAAAAACAAAGCGTTTAACAGAATGAGTCTCATGTACATTTAAAGGGATCACTTTCATGATTTATGGAGTGGTATGTACTGTTCGTAAAGAGTCCACAAAGAATCGGCTGGTAAACGAAATCCCAGAGAGTAAATCACAACCACACATACCACAAGTCGACCCCAATCCAATGGACAAAGTTCTCGTAAAATACAATGGTAATCCTCCACCGTTTGAATAGTGTCATTGATTTCCTTCCATGGAATCTGTTGATAAAGGTCGTGCCATGGTAGTCCATTTTTACACCTCCTAGAGCGAAAGTAACAGGCGTAGTGAGTAATTTCTGACCACTGACATTCCAGAAATCGGTCAAGAATGGTAATAAAATCTTCTAATGTAAATGGTCTAAAGCGGAATATTCGGATGAACGCACATTTGATCCAGAGAA
>JAECUM010050349.1:0-10886 GCA_016617855.1 Megalonaias nervosa | reverse complement strand
GCCGGTATTTCTCATCGCATTAACTAATCGTGGTGTGAAGTACATTTTGGAATTATTCTCGTCGATGATATCACTGATATAAGCGTATTCGAATCCAGTCTGTAGATCTTCAGCGTTTGGAATTCTATATAATTTTGTGTCGTTATCGATCAATCTTTCGCGATCCACGATAACCTTTTCGATGCCTTCACGATATATCGGTAATTTACAAACGCGTTGTTTTCTCGTTGATGAGTAATAAATTTCATTAACGCAGCGAAATCTGTGAATCGCTTGCTTAGTCGCTTCAACAGATCCTAATTCCTCCGAGAATACGTACATAGTCTTGAATCGATCATCAACGATGCTAACTCCGGCCTCAAGAGTATGGTTGCTGATAACAACATCAATGTCATCGAATGCGTGATTGATACTGCTAAAGTCGGATTTCTTTTGAGCAGGGTCTGTATCAGCGTGATAATATCTAACACGATATCCTAGATGCTGAATGAGCTTAGCTAGACCCTCAACAGAGTAATTGGTCCGTTGTTTGTTATGCGTGAATATTGCTATTTTATTATCATTGACGTTATTTTTTAATCGTTCTAGAAGTGAACATAGATTATTCTTGTGAGAATATTCGATGTGAAATTTCTTATCGTGATCGGGTTTATAATCATTAATGATAAATTTCATAGATGATCGTCCTAGTTTATCGCGGAATAATATCAGATCGTCATCGTCAGCATCTGCGTCGAGAATAATTAATCGGTTACATATCGTTACTAATCCTAAAAATTTATTCCATCGCTCTTTGCTATGTTTGGCTGAGCGGAATTGCTGTCTACGAATTCCATGCCACTCATCAACAATAAGTACATCTGGAACTCCACGAATTCTATGTAGAGATTCCCACTGAACAACAACTCGACGTGGAATTCCAGGATCGAATCTGATACAACCATCGATGTCCATGTAGGATTCAATATTATAATCGGATTTAACTTTTTCGGTAAGTGTTTTTCTGTACGATATAACAGCTACAGATTGATTATCGTTTAATGATTTCCAAGCTGATTCAGATTTTCCCATTCCGCATGCAGAACCGTCGATGTAGTCCTCGTTAGGAATCACTTTACAACCTGGTCCTGATTCGTGGGTTGGTAATGCCGTGTATGTATATTCGGCGTTTCTAGTCGTTATATGCCCAGGATAACGAAATCTACGTCGCGCGTTAATAAGATATTTTCGATATTTTTTGTTTTGTTTGGCATCATCTGACGATTTATCATCTGACGATTTATCATCTGATGAATCATCTGATGGTTTATCTGATGGTTTATCATCTATCGGCAGTTGTATTTGTTTTCCATTTGATCTAGGACAGCAGATTGAATAATTATTATCGTTGATGTACACGAGACAATTATCGCATTTGTCTTCAATGTAACCGCGTCTTTCATTATATCCATGTCTGCGCTTACAGATGTTGCATCTATGGCCAGGTTCATTTGATATAGTAAATCTATTTCCGGTCACATTAACAACACTGATAAGCTGATCAGGTCTGCCAATAAGTATCGTAGATATCCTAGCGATATCTGTGGCGGGGATTTCATCGCAGATGATTCCATCATTAATGATTCTATCATTGGTTGTATCATGAGTGGCGATTTTAATCTCAACGCGATGAGGTTGAATACAAGTCGGGCAGATAAGTAATTTACTTGCATCAAGATGATCATTATGTGAAATTAATTTTTTACATAGCGTTTGTTCGTCCGGTTTGTAGGATCGTGTATTATTCAACTTGATGCTATGAAGACCAGCTTGTCGATCAACCTTCCAGTCGGGATTCTTCTTATCGGCGGCATGATCCGTTAAATATCGTTGCTGATCGAATGTTACTGGTGTTGATTTACAGAGAACATGATAACCACTGTTAGTTTCAAACAAGAATACCTTTTCGCGATCGCACGAACATAACGTAGCGAAATAATCGATAATATCATCAGTATTGATTCGTTCATCCGTTGGTTGTATGTCTACGCGATCGCTATTTCGATACGTAATTGATTCACGCACGTACTTGGTGTCGAGATCAAACACTGGATATCTAAGCCTGAATTTGGGAATTATTTCAGTTACCGAAGACTCAGTAATGAAATTATTAGCGAATCTGTCAAAATCATTATCATCTGAGAACACGTAGAATCTATTGAAATGCTGAATAATTATTCCCTGCGTGTAGATATCATCATTAGATGATAAACCATCTGATGATTCATAATACACGTTAAAACTCTCGATGGCATCATATTTTGTATTATAAAACATAACATCTTGTAAAGATAACGAATTATTTTTTATTAGAATTATATTATTATTATATAGTGAGGTGGGTTGTATTTTTTCTGTCATATCTATAATAATAATAATAATATATACAGAACATACTTCTAATTAAAATTTAATTATAATGTTATTATTATATACGATGCCATTTCAGACAGGACCAAATAATTGTTCTTGGATAGTTCAAGGATCAACTCGGACATGTGGAAAATCATGTCGAGAAGAATACTGCGCCCATCACAGCTACATGTTAAGAATGGGACCAGGAGGAACTAGACCGTGTTTGCGCTGCGGTAATGGAGTGCGGGGGAAGATACAAATTTGTACAGCGTGTGGCGGTAACAGATACAGAGTGATGTTACTTTATTATGATAAGAGAAACCCAAAGTATATGTCTCATAAAGAAAAACCACCAACCGCAGAGGAGTATGTGGCTCAGTACTTGTTAAAGGATGTTCATGAAGAACCACATGAAGACTCTGTTGAGGTGGCGTCTTAGAATCAGTAATATGAGGATCACAACACAGTCATGATATTGTTAATCTGAGGGTTCGTTAGCATAATGGCAATTCACCACATTCTCTATAATAATAATAATGAAATGTGGTGAATTGCCAGTCATGATATAGGTCAATCTGAGGATATTGAACCATACTCTGATGTATTATCGCATTCTCGCCCCGACAAACAATCAAATCCAGCTAGAATATTTTCACGAGGTAGACATAAAAACACAGACGTGATTTATGTTACCCAGAGATATACACAAATTCCAAAAGTAATCAGAGACAACTGCAATATTTTGGTTGTGTTCAACGGAGTTGATAATCATACGCTGCAAAATATTTATTATACTTGGTGTTCAGGCGACATGGACATGAACAAATTTAAAAATTTATTTTCAAAAGCACAAGCTGCTCCCTTTGGTTTTGTAACAATAAATTTACATGATCCAAGGTCAAGATATCGTAACGGACTTGATACAATTTTTGGATAAAAACCATAGCAGCAGAGAGCGTGAATGACATACGCGTAGTGACCAGATTGTGAAAAAATCAGAAAAAATCTGGTCAATTAGAGAAGTTTTCATTATTAAGACAAAAACTTTTTTTTCAGCCTTCGTAGGAACCCTTAATTTCAAAAAATAAGGTCTCTAAAAAGTTGTAGGGTCCACCCTCTCTGCTGCTCCTTCTTTGGATCAGAAAGTTCATAATATTGAAAAAGAATACCCTGAGTTATATCCAGCTTGTGCAGTTACAAGAGCTATGGCAAAGAAAGCTCTTGAGAATGATTTTGATAAGGAAAATATTTCTTTAGCTGACACATGTAATGGTCAGGCTTTTGATGAGGTCACTTTCACTCCTTGTTTGGATCAATCAAAAGGTATTGATCACAGTGATCCTCTTTTAACTACTCATTCTCTTTTTTCTAATCAGGGTGACAAACAACAATCACTTGTCGTTGAACAGGAAAAAGATCCTGAGATCTCCTGTCTGTTTCTGAGGGCCTTAAGTGAAACCGAAGCCACTGACGTACCTGTCTGTTATTTCATTAAAAATGGAATTCTTATGAGAAAATGGAGACCTCCCGAGGTACCTGCTGGTGATGAATGGTTAGTGAACTATCAAATTGTAGTTCCAAAATCTTACAGACATGAAATACTTAGTCTGGCCCATGAAACTCCTCTGGCTGGTCATATAGGGATTAATAAGACTTATCACAAGATCTTGACTCACTTCTATTGGCCAAAAATCAAAAGTGATCTTTGTAAATTCTGCAGATCTTGTCATACTTATCAAATGGTAGGAAAGCCCAATCAGAAGATACCTAAGGCTCATCTGCAACCTATTCTTGCATTTGATGAACCATTTAGCAGAATAATGGTAGATTGTATTGGTCCCTTACCTAAGATCAAGTCAGGCAACCAATACCTGTTGACCATAATGTGTGCGTCAACAAGGTTCCCAGAGGCAATTCGTTTGAGGAATATTAAAACCAAAATTATAGTAAAAGCTATGATAAAGTTTTTTTTACTTAATTCGGCCTTCCCAAATCTGTCCAATCAGGTCAAGGGTCAAATTTTCTGTCTGGAATTTTCCAGCTAGTTATGCTTGGATTTGGCATTCAGCAATTCAAGTCAAAAATGAAGTTATGGTTTCACAAAACTTTAATGGAGAAAACATTTGAGTCTTGTAATAGAGTTCATTCTCTCTTGCTCATTCTTCAAATTTTTCTTCAAATTAGGAATTACGGCCCTTACAAGGTAAAGAAGAAAATGAATGAGTTAAATTATAATTAAAGTACTCTGATCTAAGTAAATTAATGGAGTACTAATATATTGAGAGAGATAGCCAGGTAAATCATGCAACTGATTTAGTTGTACCTGTCCCACAAACTGAGGACTTAAATGAAGAAATTCAATCTGACTCTACTGATCTTGGAGCAACAAATCTTCGGAATTCGGAAATTATGAAAAATCTGGACCAGAAACTTTCGCATTTGCAACAACAAGAAAAGAACGAAATTAAACAGTTATTATTCAAATATGAGCACTTGTTTCCAGATGTTCCTACGAGGACAAACAAAATTTTTCATGGCGTTCAAATTGTAAATTCCACACCTGTGAAACAACACTCATGCAGGATGAACCCTCTCAAATACTTGAAAAAGGAAATTCATTATTTGCTGGAGAACGATTTCATAGAGCCCAGTAAAGGTGACTGGAGTTCAACATGTATACTTGTTCTGAAACCGTATAAAACTTTCCATATGTGCACTGATTATAGGAAGGTGAAAAGTGTGACAAAGACAGATTCATTTCAATTACCAAGAATCAATGACTGCATTGATAAAATTGGAAATGCCAAGTACGTCACCAAATTTGACCTTCTACAAGGATTTTGGCAAATTCCACTAATGGAATGGGCAAAGGAAATTTCAGCATTTGTGACTCCAGATGGACTCTATCAATATAAAGTAATGCCGTTCGGGATGAAGGGTTCCCCAAGTACTTTTCAATGTTTGATGAATATGATTATCTCTGGTCTAGATAATTAGGCTTACATTGATGATGTCATCATTTACAACGACACCTGGATAGAACATCTAGGCACGATTCAGAAATTCTTTGCCAGACTCATTGATGCAAGTTTGACAATCAATTTATCTAAAAGTGAGTTCTGCCATGCTTGTGTAACTTTACCAGGACCTATTGTGGGACATGGACAAGTTAAACCTATAGAGCTAAAGTCAAAGCTATCTCTGAATTTCCTGTGCCTGTCAGTAAAAAGCAACTGATGCAATTTTTGGGTATGGCTGGATACTATCAAAAATTTTGTTCCAATTTTTTTAATATTGCAGAACCCTGACAAACTTATTGAGCAAGAAAAACAAGTTTCTTTGGACTGAGAAATGTCAGGAGGCTTTTGACAAGTTAAAGGCCATACTTGCACCAGTTCTTACAGCTCCAAATTTCAAACAATCTTTTAAACTATCTGTGGATGCAAGTGATGTTGGGGTTGGGGCAGTATTGATTCCAGAAGATAGCAATGGTGTTGATCATCCAGTGTGCTATTTTTCTAAGAAATTAAATAAGCACGAAAGGAATTACTCAACAATCAAGAAGGAATGTTTGGCATTACAGCATTTTGAAGTTTACATTAGTTCAGCTCCTTCTCTGGTTGTTGTGTTTAGTGATCACAACCCCGTTACTTTCATCGACAAGATGAAAAATAATAATTAAATATTATTAAGATGGAGTTTGTTTTTACAAGAATATAATCTTGACATCAGGCACATCAAAGGAAAAGACAATTTGATTGCAGATGCACTTTCCCATGTATGGAAATATTATTTCATGTACACTTTGTATAATTCATAAGAGTTCTTCTTATGTAATTTTGTTTTACCTCATGTATAATTTACATATGGTAAAAAGAAAGCTTTATTACATAAATCTTTCTTTTTCTTTACGGGGGGAAGTGTTACATATATGTAATTTAATTACTTGTGTGTTAGTTTTAAAAGTCTTTTTTTTGTTTTATTTTTGTTTCATTACATTTTATTGTAATGATAATTTTCACGGGATTTGACATTTTTTCAGGAAAATTTGGTGTTTTGGTTTGACCTGATTAGAACACAAAAGTATTACTTTATCACTATGTTTAGCTGACTTTGGTTCAGAGATTGGAAAACAGAGTGAAAATGATTGGTTATTACCAAGGTCATGTTCGGCCCATGTGTTAGCTTTGTTGTAAATAGCTTTATTTTTAAATTCATTTCCAGCATGAGAATTTGATTCTTAGATTATGATTTTGATTCTGGCCTACGTGCAATTTGGCAAATATTTTACTGCGCTGTTCAGATTAAGTGATCAAGTAGCCTGTCATGTGAGCCATCATGTGATCTAAAAATGCAGGTTAAGAGAGACAGTTTCTAATGGATTTAGTCAGTTGTAAAACAATACCTTGAGGCTGAGAGTATTCTTGTTGCTGCCATTGCAAATTGAGATTTTCTTATTTAAAATAATTTATTCACTCTGGAAAATACTCTTCTTCATCAAACTTCTTGGACAAAGACATTTAGTGGAAATTTATTCTGGAATTCTAAACTGGAACATTATAAGTTGTGATTGAACAAAGAACTGTTGACATCAGTACGACGACTTCATGTGATGTCATCGTCCTCCATCTTGGAACTTCTTCAGAATTAGAACTTCAATTCATTCAGAACTTTTTAGTTATAGGATTTATATTTCAAATTCCAGAATTAATGTTTGGATTATATTCACAAACTGTAAGTCCTTTTTCATATTTTTACCTTGTTTTCGAGGGAAATAAATTATTTTTTTTAAATTGACAAAGCTTGTTGGCTTCACTCTTTTCTTTGTTACTTTGTACGAGCCTTTGTCATGTAACACCATGGATAAGACTGCATTTCAGATATTGATTTACCTTTGAATTTTAACAATGTTGTATGGGAAATATGAATGATTAAATCTGCAGTCACTGGAAAGGAATTCTTTCCTTCACAAATGGAACATAGGTTCTGGACCAGTAAATGTCTCCTTTTCTTACAATCTACTTACTGAACAGACACTCTACTTCCAAGCAAACTGTAGGATGAATTTTTTAGACTAATAAAAGTAATTAAATACATTCAAGTTTATAAAAAAAAAGCTCATTCATTTGCAGCACTCTCTCAATTAAAATTATTGCTGCATTGAACATAAAGTGCTAACTGGATTTTAAATATTCAGTTGGAATATTATATTTCAAGAAGGAAATTCTAAACAATATTGCAATATTGGTCCGTTTTCTTCTCTTTATTGTCTATTTGAACAGTCACAAGAATTTTGAAAGTAAACATACACCCCTCCATGCTGTCCCATGAACTCGACAACACTGTAACAGGATCTAATACTTCTAATTTGGGTCACAATCAAAAGGGCTGCCGCTCCCTATTATACATATACCTTTATGCTGCAAATGTTTGTTTAATACGCAGATTTACTAAATAAATTTGATTCCTCAGTAATTTTAATATACAAATTTGTAAGTCCCTCCACTTAAACTTGCTTCTTAAGACAATACAATTTTCAGACCATAGTTTTGAAGCTTTGAATCTGAAATGAACAGTTAGCTATTCTTGGTATTTTTAACGATTTACACTGTGGAATGTCTCTTGGGAATTAAACATGGAATAAAGTTTCTCCAAACACTGGGCATTTCTAATCATGCCTTGAATTTTGACATGACCTCATTTAAGTTATTCTTTCTTCTTTTGTCTGGGTTTGTAAATTTCCATACAAAATTTCAGTAGAAAAGTACTCCTCTCTCTCTCTCATGTTTGATCTCACTTTGCATACCAGCTTTGTCTGAGAACTCATTGTCAAACATTCTGTCCAAGATATTGCTGTCTACCTAATCAAACTCTAACTTCTCAAACTAGATACCAAGAAATGCATGAAATATGCTTCTCACTACTTACAGCTCCCTCTCTTTATCCCCAGTGGCAAAAGCAGCCATTTCCACTACATATAACTGCATTTCTTAAAATTATGAATGTTTGTTGGCATTCTGGAATAATTTAAAATGTATAGCCATCAGTCAATACACATATTTTACAAGTGGACTATTATTGAATATTTTAAGTTTTAAAAGTAGTTTCTGGCCAAGTGTGCCTTATGGAAATTTCATGTGTGTGGTACAGAAATACAGACTGAACATCTCATCTGAACAGTAGATCAGCCATGTGATATTAAATGGGCATGTAATAAAAGATAATACTGTATCCTACAATTATTTACTGTTTTGAATGACATTAGGTGCAAAAGGGTCAGAAATGTCCCACTTTAAACTCTGTGTTTTGACTAAATGATTGGCAAAATAAGTTGATAGTTATGTTCCTAATGCCAAATTGATGACAGGCGACCTCACCTACCATGGATCTATCATCTTTCAATAAACACAATAATATGCAGTCAAACTTATCAATAGCAGTAACTCATGGGAAAATGCAAAACTGGCTTTTGTAGATAAGTGACCTCTGAATTAAGGCAGGTACAGCTCTCAACCTGGTCCATAACAAGTCTATGTACTATGAACCAAATATCATAATCATTATTATTAACAGTAATATAATTATTATGATTTCACATGTATTATTATTAATATCAGTATAATTATTATTATTATTACACATGTATTATCATTAACAGTAACAGTATGCTATCAGACTGCTCTGGTGGCCTAAGTGGTTAAAGCATCTGCCTCAGACAAGGGAGGTCATAGGTTCGAAACCTGGCCAAGTCATACCAAAGACTTATCAAAATGGTGCTAACAGTCACCTTGCTTGGGGTCAAGTTTAAGAGGTTAGTGTTAGGACTGGTCGGCATGGTGTCAGTATAATGTGACTGAGTGGGACATGAAGCCACATGTTTGTGGCATGATACCTCAGTGCCAGACATTACTATAAACTGCCACATAGCAGACATCATAGTGATGTGACTTAAATTGTTAAAGTTACATTAAAAATCCCAACACAATGCCAGTACACTACTAAGTTACATTAAAAATCCCAACACAAAGCCAGTACACTACTAAGATACATTAAAAATCCCAACACAAAGCCAGTACACTACTAAATTACATTAAAAATCCCAACACACAGCCAATACACTACTAAATTACATTAAAAATCCAAACACAAAGCCAGTACACTACTAACATACATTAAAAATCCCAACACACAGCCAGTACACTGCCAAGATACACTGAAAATCCCAACACACAGCCAGTACACTGCCAAGATACATTGAAAATCCCAACACACAGCCAGCACACTGCCAAGATACATTAAAAATCCCAACACAAAGCCAGTACACTACTAAATTACATTAAAAATCCCAACACACAGCCAATACACTACTAAATTACATTAAAAATTCCAACACACAGCCAGTACACTACTAAATTACATTAAAAATCCCAACACAAAGCCAGTACACTACTAAGATACATTAAAAATCCCAACACACAGCCAGTACACTGCCAAGATACATTGAAAATCCCAACACACAGCCAGTACACTGCCAAGATACATTGAAAATCCCAACACACAGCCAGCACACTGCCAAGATACATTAAAAATCCCAACACAAAGCCAGTACACTTCCAAGATACATTAAAAATTCCAACACACAGCCAGTACACCACCAAGATACATTACAAATCACAACACACAGCCAGTACACTACCAAGATACATGGTATCCTTTTAGCAACGATCAAGAAAACTGTAACTGTGTACATGCACTCATCTCTCACTCTCTACAACTGAGCACACACACACACACACACACTCTCTCTCTCTCTCTCCTTTACATGCAAACTCTTTTATTTCATTAGCAGTAATTGACATCTTACCTGTCATTGTGAAACATATGACTGAGGTTTTGTTAAGCATGAAAACATATATTCACACTTTAAACAGCTGAAGGATTATGCTGTTGCTGCAACTCAGCAAGATCAAACGACAGTCAGCTTTTGTTGGGGAGCTTTGATGATTAGCAAATGAAAAGAAGCCTGACCCTGGGGCTAATGTTAGTAACACCTAAACCATTAATCTAGGTTTCCTCTGACCCTTCTCCCCCCCAATTTTGATATATAGACTTGTATGGTGGGGTGTAGGGTCAGAGTTATTTGCTTATCAAAAAATTGGAATTCATCATCACAAAACCATTTCATCAGGTAGAGAACACATGTCAATGTGGTAGTCATGTGAATCTACAAAACCATTGTTGACACATGCTCCATTCATAGTGAATCTGACTTTCTTCAAGTTGCTGCATCAGTGACAGGTTTCTGGTCTTTGTTCACAGAATAAATATCTTGAGAATTATTAAACAAACAATATGACTTTCATTTAATATTTCATATCTTTGTAAAACACCATTGGCAAGGGGTTTATTGTTGATATTGTGTTACTACATCAACATGTAGGTTTTGAGATTTGTATAGTCACATGACTAGCAATTCAAATGGCAAGTAACAG
>JAECUM010050348.1:0-20948 GCA_016617855.1 Megalonaias nervosa | reverse complement strand
ATATTGCATCATTATCATCGCCTTTTCGTACGAGTACAACTGTGTGTTTGGCTCCGAAAATAACTTTTCTGACATTTCTACAGAATCCAAAAATATGTGACAGTGGAATTGCACATGAAAATCTTCTATTTCCACGCAACATTGCTCGACGTGATCTAAATCCTAAGTTGAAATCTGGATCTACATTAATAATTATATTTTGTACGTCTGCGGGGGTGTTTCTGGCAAAGTTCTGTGGTCGTCCTATATCATATTGTTGGTACTCTGGAGAATTAGAAGTATCTTTTACAAACATCATTGATGGACCAGCTGATCTTGAATAATCATCGCTGTATCTTGCAAGACCAAGTATTGTTGTGGCAACGTCGACGTCTTTCTGAATTGATTCAATATTTTTCCCGTCAATCATGTACGTAGCGCTGTCAAATAACGCCATAATACCATTATTAACAAAACCGACACTAGCATCAGCGGCGTATGCTACTGGTGCTGCAGGAATAGCGTTATTTAAAATTTCACCTTCTACTTCAATAAATGCTTCAGCGGGTAAGAAATACCTACTTGTATCCTGAACCTGTAGTTCAATTCTTCCACGTTGATTTGGAATTCGGGCGTCATAAGAATAATACTGATAATCGCGCACAGACTCATCTTTGAGAACTGGTGTGTCCATGTCAAACGCGGGATCAGATATGCGCTTAAACATCTTTATTATTATCGTCTTCGTCTAACACGAAGACCACTCCTCGAAGAGAGACCACTTCCTGCTATCAGACTAGCGGTTATATTTTTTTCCTTTTCCGATATCGGGATATCAGCTAACTCCGCTAGTTTTTGATTAGCTGCTTGATTTATTATTTTACTTACGCTTGCGGGCATCACTTCAGTGCTAGGTAATTTCACAGGTCGGGTCGGTCTGCGTATTAATCGTGATAATCTATCTTTAATCGCTGAGAATGTTTTGCTAGCGAGATTACCAACAGCGCCTATACCCTTTTCACGAACAACATCAATAGCTTTCATTCCTAACTGCTTTGCAATCGGTATTGCTTTTGGGGCTATCCTTCTAAACAGACCCTGAACAACATCACTTAATCAATCTCCGTAGGTCGTTTTGTATACAGGTAATCGAGAGTTTATTACCCTGACCATGGTAGGTCCACGAGTATTGTGTATGATCATTTTATTATTAAGTGATTTTATAACTAATTACATACTTAATCACTGTAATAATCGTCACTGATTTCATTAATAAGAGATCGATATACATTAATATCCATGATACCGCCACTAAATAATCGTTTGCAAATATCAGCTGCTTCATTAATGATTTCTGGGGAATTATTACCAGCTCGTTTTCCTCCGATGAGGATTTCTAATCGATCGACATCAGCAAGGACATTATTGGGACAAGTAATAAAACCACTTCCTAAACCACTTCCAGTTGCTTCGAAAGCTTTTTGAAATTCTTCTCGTTGTTGATAATATTGTTTTATTTCTTGTTCTCGTTGTTCTCGTTGTTCTTGTTCTTGTTGTTTTAGTTCTTGTTTTAGTTTTAGTTTTCGTTCTTCTCGTTCGTGTATTCGTTTTATTTTTCGTTCTTCTCGTTTTATTTCTTTTATTTTTTTTTCTCGTTGTTTTCGTTCTCGTTTTTCTCGTTCTCGTTGTTCTGGTGTTTTTTGTCGTTCTCGTTCTGGTATTTTTAGTTCTATTTGTTCTCGTTCTAGTACTAATCGTTCTCGTTCTAGTCGTTTTAATTCTCGTTCTCGTTGTTCTGGTGTTTGTTGTTCTATTAGTTCTCGTTCTAGTTGTTCTTGTTCTAGTCGTTTTTGTTGTTCTAGTCGTTTTTGTTGTTTTATTCGTTCTTGTTCTAGTTGTTCTTGTTCTAGTCGTTGTATTTTTTCTCGTCGTTCTTGTTCTAGTCGTTGTAGCTCTTGTTGTAGTCGTTGTGCTCGTTGTGGTGATGGTGTTTCAGATTGTTGTGATGGTAATTCAAATTGTGGTGGTGGTTGTGATAATCGTTTACTTTGTTCAACCTCTTTTATGTATTTATGTATATCATCATCAAATCTGTTAAAATTCATAATATCTTCATTAGATCTGATTTCTGGAATACCAGTAGCGACACGATATACATCTCTGATCCAATTGGCAGAGCTTAATGATTTAATATATTCTGGTTTTACATATTTTTTTCTTTCATAATATCCATACGCGGCAATATCAAATAATTTGATTGGATTCCTGATAGCAGCAATACCTTCAGATGTAAATTTATCTATTATCTTAGTTTTGGTTCTTGGTGGTTGAGCTGCTTGTGGTGGTGGTCGTGGTTGTGGTGGTGGTTGAGCTGCTTGTGGTGGTGGTTGAGCAGCTTGAATACGACCAGCAATATCAGCAGGTAATGTTTCAAGAGCTCGTTGTGTTGCCTCAGTTGCTGTAACAATTTTCTTTGTTGGTTCGACAATCGGTTTAAATATTTTTTCTGTACCCTCTGTAAATTCCACCTGAGACTCCTGACGCGATTGTAGTTGTTGTTTAACAGAATCACGAACGGGTAGATATTTTTTAATTGCCTCTAGTCGCTCTCGAGCTAATTTAGCTGAGTGTGGTTCTCCGATACTCATTATTGATAATATTTATAATGGCTGTTTAATTTATAGCAGCAGAGAGGGTGAATGACATAAGCGCGTGACCGGATTGTGAAAAAAATATGGTCAATTAAAGAAGTTTTCATTATTAAAACAAAAACTTATTTTCTTCAGGGAACCCTTAATTTTCAAAAATAAGGTCTCTACAAAGTTCTAGGGTTCACCCTCTCTGCTGCTAATGTGAACAGGCCAAAAATAAAGTCCACTCATATCTATAAGATTAATAGCGACATAGGACAAATAATGAAATAGTCTTCAATTCAACTTTAATCTAGCATTGACCTACACACCATAACTCATAATGAAAATAAATCTCAGAAAATTAAAGTTTACAACAACGGATTTTCGTCTCAAATCTGCATTTAGTCAGCCCTAGAAGTATGTGGGTCATCCAGTGCGGAACGGCCTGTTTACAATACACTTTAAGGTCAACCACCGCTTGATTTAGTATATAAATATGCTGCAAACAATTTTTATTTTTATTATTGTGAAAGACTGTTCAAGTGATGATGAAATCGGTAAGTGTGTGGTGCTTTGTGTGCTCTATGCTCGCGAAAGATGGTCAAAATAGTTCACGAGTCAGGATAAAGATCACAGGAGGTAGGATAGAGATATCCTAAACTGGAAAACAGTATCATTCACATATAGGCATGTGGAAAATAAAGAGTACATCCTTGGGATTAACATTTTGCTGCTTATGGACAACACGGTGACTATTGGAAGAAATATTGACTTATAAGGATAACGTATCCATTGACAAATGTTGGACGACCCAGCCCGTTTTATTTATTTGCATGGTATAGGTCAGAACATGTCCCTCACAAAAGCATGGAATTCCCTGAAACTACATAGTAACGGCAATTGGTAACTTAAAAAAGGACCAGCAAAATTAAGCGCGGTGTAGTCATACCAACTCGACCCATATGAATAATTATCATATACCCATCATTTTTGTTTTCTTCAGAAAGATACTTAATTGTGGCTTCATTTCCTAGAAGTAGGAGAAGGGTACTGACGTTTTCTGATTCCCGATTACCTTACTCTCAAACGAGGGACGAACTACTTTTCCCTCCGGGGTTCCTACCTGCAACCGAACAAATGTGAACAACTATACCGTAGATTCTGTAAGGTTGCAAAAGAAAACGAGTGACAGTTTTAAAACAAATCTGTATTATCACGTTCCATAACTTTGTCCAATTCTGTTGAATATTACCGTCCAAACTAATGATGTTATCCCGTTGTCAAGTCCACATCAGAGCTTCTTCTCACATAGACCAACCATTTTAACCACTATCAGCTTGTCCTCTTCTATGTCTTCCTGATTGTGAAATATTCCGAGTTGAAAACTTTGACAAATGCACAGTAACTGTAACACACCTATAATGATCTGCTGCCCTACCGTGTCTAAGAACTTGTGTTATTAATAGTTGTCATAGTGAAAATTAGTAAATTTTATTTCAGGCGCCTCATTCATAAAATTGCGATATTCATGGGTAGTATCGGCAGATCCAAATGTAATTCGATTTATGGTGAAATTTTGTATTATACATTTGTGAAAAACGAAATATATTGTTTAATAAACCAGTAAACAAAGCAATTTTACATTGTTCACAAACTGGTTTCGGCTAATCATGTTTTGACTCAGGCAATTACATTGACCTCCAACAGCAACATAACTATCCAAGTATCTTGACACCTGAACCTGAATAGGACTCACGTGATAGAGGATAGTAAATCCCGCAGAATCCACACCGGAAAAAAACAACTATGCAAATACAGGAATGCGTGAATAAGTAAAGTTTCCTCATTTTACTTTTCCAGACACTAAAGTAACAGGCAGAGTTGCTTCTCTGTTTCATCTGAGCCAAAGTACCCTTAGGGCTATAACGTGAATTTATTTGTATTTTGAATAACGTATGAAAATGTTTCATCTTATCTGTATTTTGTACTTTCGGTCCTACTACATACATTAATCATATTAGTAATGCTAATTTGTACGAATGATTATGATGTTAATTGCCTTGTATTAACATAGCGTATCAAAGCAAGCATTTTACCATAATAGTCATAGGTTGTTTTTCACCGGTATATGCATGAGGTTTCTGCCGATAAAATTTGCCTCTGTACCGGAAACAGATGGCTGTCGGTATTCATGTACCGACAAACTGTAAAATGTGTTTAAAGTCTTGAATGATAACTGTCTCAACATCAAAGTCTGTAAGAATCCGACTTACTATTTTCATACAGTTTTGGTCGCATATTCCTGACGACTTTGATCAGTGGTTGTCGGCAACAACAGCAACATCCGAAAGTATGCTTAACTCTTTGATATTTGATGCAAGATTAAGCAATACAAATTAAAACACTCTTCCTTCCGTTTCATAGCCTTTAATCCAAGCAGTCATTTTCTGCTTCATTCCGTTTAGTTCAAGATTCAGTAATCATGGCACAGCGATCAATAAGTTCCTTCTTTAAAGTGAACGTACTAATTATAGATCTTCGCCATTTCCAAGTAAAATTCTCCAGATGAACAAGAACATAACGTTTCAATTTCAAAAGACTACTAGTCAAAGGAGCTTTCGTCTTCTATGGCACATATATCAAATTGAAGCATAGAGAAATCAAGAACTACTGCAAATAATTTAAGAACCGATGAATATGGAAATGGAGATCACCGTCGCCAATACTGTCATGGAAGAAATTGATAGGCTAATACTGGAAAGTCCCTATGTAGATATAATCTTTGACAAAACGGTCAATGTGCCATAGACACGTGTTATTCAAAATGAAAATTTAAAACTTTGTATTTTGCAAACTTTCCAGAATTCAATTGCAGACAAAGCTCGTGAAGTGTTGTCAGACAGACATATTCCACTGGAAAAGGATATTGGGCTCTCGTCGGATGGAGCAAGTGTCATGCGCGTAGACATGCAAACGTGAAGGCACGTTTGCGTGAAGACAATCCTTTCCTCGAACATATTCATTGTGTGGCGCATCGTGTAGCACTTGTATCTCAAGATGCATTTAAAGCTGTACAAAATATTGCAGATTAAAAGAACAAAGCCAACCAAGTCTACAGCTGTTATCCGTATTCGGCAACAAGAAACTAGTGCTCAAAGGACGTGCATAATATTTTGAGAGATGAAGATTGTATAAGTCTTAAGCAGTCTTGTTCTATGAGATGAATTTGTCTTAGAAGAGCCTTTCAATCACTGAAAGAAACATGGCCAGCAGTCGTTCTCGAGCTTGTACATATTGCACTGGGACTAGAAAACCACCATTATTATTTCTGAACTGTGAAATAAATGCTTGAATATCGAGATATTGTGATAACTTGTGACGCCGTCCAGTATGAATGCAGCTCTTTTAAAAGTCACAAACTCATTCATTTCATTTTTTTTCTTTAAGGTATTGTTTACAACGTAATTTACTTCACTCTGTGCAAGTGATGAACGGTGTTTTTAGTGAGATTGGTTAGCAAGCGTTTGTACCTGTCACATGTTGTTATCTACGGATGTTTTCCGACCTTTGAGGTACGAATTACTGGTAGTGCATCAACCCTATCGTAAAGCTCTGTTAATGATATCAACAATGTATATAGTTTCTTTCATTGCAACGGTAAGGAAGGAAATACAGTTGCACATTCAGTTATATATCAAATGCAAATTGTACTGGAACACAAATAACCATGTTGTTTAAATAGGAAGTTCTATGTGCCCATTAGGGTCCCCACTTCGTGCCTTTTCCACACATTTCGCTGAGACATTGATTGATCAAGCTGAAACGGGTTTTACAAAAACGAAGTATTAATCTGCACCATATGGGTGATACGATAGAATGCATTGGTACTGCAATGTTACTATTGTTAGTGCTTTATGTGACGAAAAGTGCAGAATGCAATTTGAAGTATAACTGCATGTTCGTTTTCAAGCGGAATTCATTATCTTGCAAGTTTTTATTTGCTTTGTAAAGGCTTTGATTTGTGAGCTTTCCAAAGAAAGGTACCAAACACATTGTTCCTTGAACACAGGTCCTGCATTGAGAGTAAGGAGGACCGGGAGGGGTTAGTAATGCTCGCCAAAATGCAATGCACGCGCTATTACGGTGAACACTTTTATTCTTGCAATCACTCCACTGATCTAGCTACTTACATATACATATACATGCTACATGAGACGATATACTACAGACTAGCATGATGTACATTGGAAACATATACAACATATAACGTTTATATCCAAGATAACACTGGCTATATCCTCCCCTGTTAGGATGAAAATGTCTCCAGACATTTAAAACACTTTGTACAAAAATTCTAGAAAACATGAACATAGTATAAGAACAATTTTCTATTAGTATGCACCTTTCTCATCTACCGTAGAGATACTACCATCACGTTTATTCACCATTCAATAGTAACTGATCCAAAAGGAAGAATTAATGCTGACATTTCAAACTTGAATTATACAAAAAGGAATATTTTTCATCCATGCAGAGTTTTCAGATAATAAATGCGAAATAACTTACTAAAGTATTACTTCAAATAAATACGATTAAAGGTTTAAAGGAACTAGAGCCTATCACAAAATCACAATAAAGATGAAATATTAGTGATTACGTCTTTCAGAAGGAAAGCACGTAGAGACACATGCTGAAATACAAACAAGATAGTGTCTAGCTTAAAATAATAGTACAACACTGATTTCCATTCAGTGGTGATGTCGATGTTGATATAACTACTCATTATTACTTAATCTTCTGAAAATCTGAAGGTGGTTATAAGTAAATCCCATGTATGTGATATTCTGATACTTTTTAGCAGCAAACTGTGACTTATCTTAGTACCTACAATTAGAAATAAGTAATAATAGATATCTAAACCGCTATTTTTGAAAGAAATGTAGTACAAAATGATGTTGAACACATAAGTATTATTTGAAGATAACTAAATATCAACATTCTTAGTTTAATAATCCTTACAGAGAAATCTCTTTCTATGAAACCTGATGTATGGATTCCAAACTAAATATTTTGCTAACACTTAATATTAAAGAAAGGACTAGTCAGGAACACGGATGTATACTATACATAAACAACACTTCGTTCCTCCTCAGGAATCTGGTTTGCAAGGACTGGAGCAACCCACCGACCAAAACGGTCAGGTGGTTTAACTGTACGTTGGGAACGTCTTGGCGGGTCCACAACGTTTGCTTGAGTCTGCTAGTGGTTAGGATGGAGTCTGTTGTTGTTAACAGACTGGATTCACCCTGATGAGACATAGAAGACCGAGAATAAGAGTGGTGTGGCATCAATGGAAAGCTGGTTACTATGAGTGGTGGATTCTTGCAAAGCATCACGAGTAGCACTGTAAATGAAATTGCTAGGAATGTAGATAGTTACATTTCTATTGAGGTGATAGAACCCCCATTTGATGCCCCGGGTTACACCATATGTCCCAGACCAGTGAAAGTTTCACTTTTCAGTTCTATTGTCGAAGTCGCAATTAGAATTTGCAATATGACAGCCAAACCATTGTCTTTTAATCCCAAAGGTAACATTTGTGAGCTTTCGAAGACTAGGGTAGTTGATAATCTGGCATATCATATACCTAACACCCCTCTAATGAAGAATCTGACAGTATCCCAGGTGCCAAGATAGAGACCACAAGATTATCAGAGGAATTTATTTTTCATTATAAACAGGTGTTGGGAAACTGGAAACATATCTTTGCTACTAGTAGTGGTGATTTTGGCAAAACCGTCCAAGATCAACATAAAATAGTTACCAGAGATGACATTACATTGAAAGAACCATACAGAAGAATTCCTTCTGACATGTACGAAGACGTTAGGCAGCACATAAAATGAATGCTATCTGCTGTTATCGTCGGTGAATCTGAGTCACCTTATTCCTCAAAAGTAGTACTTGTACGAAACACCAATGGTCCCACCCCCAGGTTCTGTATTGATTGGAGAAAATTTAGTAACAAAACTAGGAAGGACGTATACAATCTACCTAGGTTTGATGACACGATAGCTACGTTGGCTTCTTCTAGGTTTTTCAGTAAGCTCAATCTTCATTCAACATATTGAAGTTGGAGAAGATAGCCCAAAACAGATATTAGTGTAGGAAAGCTAGGCTTTTATGAGTGGAATAGGATGGACTAGGGCCTCACGAATGCCCAGCAACCTTCCAGAGGTTAATGGAGAAGGATATGGCGGATATGCGTATCAAGGAATGTCTGATACTCTTTGATGATATCTTAATTTTCTCCCAGACCTTTGACGAACACCTGTAACGGTGTAATCATTATTCCGTCATCTGGATATGCATACAATGCTCCTTAAAGCCTCAAAATGTGATGTTTTCGTGTCCTCTTTGGCTTTCTTCAGCCACGTCATATCAGTCCAAGGCATTGCAACTGGCCCTATTAAAACTGAAACTGTCAAAACATGGACAGCCCCTTAAATCATTAAGGCATCAAAACAACTCTTTGGGTTTACAGGATTCTTTCGTGGCTTTATCGAAGGATATGCACAGATTCTTGAAGGTCAAGACAGTATTAAGTTTACGACAAAAAGTAAGAAGGCCAAGAAACCAGTTGAGTGGACATAGGGTCCAGATCAACAAAGGTCTTTTGATCTGACAAAAGAACATCTGGTATCGCCACTCATTTTGTCATATGCAAACTATTCATTCTCATCTGAGGTGCATGCAGATGAGTCTTCCTATTGCCTGGGAGCTATCATTCGGAATCAAAATAACGCCTTGCGAGTCATTGCCAATGCATCCCATGGTTTAGGAATAAGTGATCGGACGCATTCTATCCACAAAGTAGAATTCCTGGGGATAAATTTACGTATGACGGAAACACTAAATGATTGCCTCTATGGTAAGAGTTTTTTTGGTCAGGACCGATAGCAACCCGCTTACGTATATCCAACAACCGCCAAATTTGACGCCAATATGCATAAATGGTTAGCTTCTCTCTCTAAAGACGATGTTAGAATTTCTTACTTACCTGGAAAGATATATGATGCCACTGCATTAAATAAGAGAGCAGTAAGAAAGAAGAAGCATTTCAGGGTGTTGTGAAGGCAATTTGCCATGCAGCAGTTACCTCTGTTCTATTTACTGATATTATTTCAGATGCTTTCTATCCTTATTCTGCAGGGGAGGATACTCAAAAATCTGACCAACTCCATAACATAGGTTTGCGTAAGGAACGAACAAAGAATGGGACAATTGGTAGAGTTGGGATTGACCTTCTGATGAAAGGTTCTCGATAGAGATAAAGGAGGATAGTGCTGGATTAGTAATGCTTGCCAACATGCAATGCAAGTGCTATTGTGATGATCACTTTTATTCTTTCACTCCACTGATCTAGCTACTTACATATACAAATACATGTCACATGAGACATATTATACTACACGTAGTAATACATATTCTAGCAGGCCGTACACTGTAATTAAAGACATCAGATATAACATGTATGTCCAATATAACACTGGCTACATTTAGAAACATATTTCTTAGCGAATTTAGGAGATATTCACGCAAAGGCTGTGCGTGAAGTGAAAACAGGACTGAGACATTTTGGGGGTTAAATCGATCCTATGACGTTTATAAACTATATGAAGCTGTCAATTTTCAATATTGTGGAAAAAGGTGTGAAGGAAAACGTGCAGCTAAATCCTGAAATTATTGGCTGCAGGTTTGCTAATATGGCTAGATTAACAAATCAAAACAGCGGTCATCTTCATGCACAATCCAATTGTTATTATGCCAGCTGACTACTTCAGCCATGCAACTGATAAAGCTGATGAACTTATTCTTAGTCGCATAGAGAATACATTTCACAAGTTTGCGGTCGAGTTGTACGTTTGCACTCAGGAAAACGATAGGAGTCGTCATATCTGTTTCGTATTACAACCCCCATCTTGTTCATAGGCTTATTTCCACACCAAAAGAAGCAGCAGTAAATACTGATGTCATAAAGGTGAAACACTAGGACTAAAGATGCCTTGAAGGGGAGTTCCTATAAGCTTTGTAGTGTGTAGATTGTCCGATACAGCACGTAGGCGAGCCTGACTTCTTAGGAATAGGTTTTTCTATAAAGGTGAATGCCACTGTATGCTTGATCTTCTAAAGAAGTACGTTCTTTGGCTATAACATCTTCCTCTGCCCACTGCAATAGTATGAACATGTACGCGGCAGGGACAAAAACAACATGTAATTCATAAGCTGTTTTGTTAATATGTCCACAAGAATAACTATACATGGATTGAATACATGATTTGCTATTGCCAAAAAAGTCCAATAAATGAAAGCACGCGTGTTTTCGCTTCCTTCTCGTCTCGAGGCAAACTAAAGGCAATTGAACAACACAAGTATCTGGAGTAAATTATGCTATTTTGGCTGCCAAAACTTGTTAGAATGGTCTTATATAAAGTGCATGTATTCGAGGCAATATAACATAATGGTAAGCAAACAAACGATCAAGTCAGCCACAACGTGTGTTAACAGCTTTGGTGAGTGAGAAAGGCCTTAGGAGAAAACTTGTCTCATGTATGACATGAATATAAGACACAATCAAGGCATTTCTGAAATTAATTTTCAACGACTCAGGACCGCTCCTAAAAATATAACATTCGCATAGTACGTCAATTTAGTTTTGTAAAAGTTTAGCTTGCTTTAACTTTCAGACTTACGAAGAGACCAGTTCTGGATACAAAGAAAGATGAACACAAGGAATAGTATCATATAACAAGATCCATCATAGCGAATAGAGTTAAAATGATTGTTGTCACTGAATGTTTGTTTGACACTTGACATCCTACATTTTACATGGAAATAATCGAAATTACAAGGTGCATGTTTGACAGCATTGAACGCTGAGCACGTCGTATAGATATATTGATACATTAATGAAAGAATGATATTATCGCACATTTGCGCTGCATTACCTCATACTGCGATATTATTTAATAAACGATCTACAATGATCATTAATGCTGTATTTGTTACCATTTTCTTTACTAAACACACAACATTTTAATTCTTTCCGCGATTTTGTCGGCGCGTTTTAGTTGGGGTCCCGGATATTGAGCTCGGATACTATAAGATTGTGGTAAGCTCAGCATTTTGCACTTTTCATGGCCTTTGCTACTTGAGCATCCTATCTATAACTTCTCCCTCTTCTCCCGACTATGATGTAGTCAATGAGAAGCCAGTGCCTGGAGTACGGACACATCCAATACGTCTTGTTGCGATTTGGAAGGCGTAAGACTGTGTTGGTGATTAGTAGGACGTTCTCAGAGTATTTCCTCAGTACGATCAGTCCGTTGTTATTCTATTTGCCAAAGTCACTTTGCGGATAATGCCTCACTGTTCCTGGATATCTGTGGTATTGAAGTCATCAACGATGATGAGCCTGTATGCCTCGGGCAATACTGCAATAAGCGACTCCAGATTTACCCTTGAACTCATCTGTGTTGGTGATGTAAATTCATAGCGGCTGATGATAGCAGCATGTCTTTTCCCATGTCATATTTGCATTATTTTGCCACTCAATCCCATTGGGAGATTTGTGAGCTCACTAATTAGATGTGATATTATAAAACTACAGCAATTTCACGTCCCTCTTCTATACTTGGGCCACTCCAGAAGCAGAAGAAGACATAGCCCGCTCCATCATTTCGGGTTGTCTTTCCTCAAACTAATTTCACTCTGAGCCTCTATCTGGAAGTTGCATCTGGCTGGCTGCCTAATTCTCCTCCGATTAAAACTGTTCTTCTCTCTGGTCTATCAACAGTACAATAGTCTCCGCACATTCCACAAACGTCGATGGCAAATCTTTGTTTTCTTATTATATTTTCGACCGATAAGGTGGGATCCGATCAACCAAGCTATCCTGACCCGGGTTAAGAAGAAACAGACCGTATTTAGGACATATTTATCGTGCTACAAAAGGTGAGCATTGTGATAATAAATAGTGCTTTTCAGACGCTCAGCGGGAAACCGAGTACTAATACTACCTCGATCCAATGAACAACCACTCTTTGCCCTGACCTACGTGTGTGCGGGTATGCAGATACAGTTCCCAGTGTTTCCACACCTGCTGATTTGCCGCTCGCACATCGCCTAATGGGAAAGGAGAATAGTTCAATTTAAATTCAGGAAAGTTGCGCACAGTCAAATCATTCTCTTGTCATAGCCTCCTGAATCCAGGGATACGATTATGTCGAAAAGTCTGGAGACCAGTCCGAACGCAATGATGCTACTCTATCTGAGTTGATGCCCTGCGCTGTCTACACGGCTTGTGCCATCTTGGATGAGCATATCTGCTGATCCACCGAAAATGAATTTCCAATGGGAGCCAAGTGGAGCTGTCTTCTCAAGGTAAACAGTCTAGGTAAATAGTCACATGTAGTACCGTCTACTGTTATTTACGGAAGCAGGCGCATGGTAAATTTGTTTTCATGTAATTGATATTACTTCGGGGGCTTGGGTGTTGTTGTTATTTTCGGGAGAATATGTGGTTCCTTGACGTATGGTTATTCATTACCTGTAAATGTTGGCCATTTAGAGAACAGATTTAAATTATGTTATAACGTTTCTTGTCTTGGGTTGGAGAGAGCCTAATCTGTATGGCATTGTCAACGTTGTATCTGGCACTTGTGCTTTGGATGAATGTTTATTATTTTCGACATGCTTTGCCACAATGATTACAAGTGTTGGAGCCACTTTACATTTTGGTCATATGAACAAGATGTCATAATAACCGCGCCACCACTTGTTAAATAATAAATTGTGTTATTTGAGATAACGTCATTTCTTTCGAGTTGTGTTATTTGAGGTATGGTTTCAAAATGTTGTGACTCTTGCTTTGAACGTTATGCTTTGACTCGTTTAAATGTATGTAAACATTTCCTACTATCCCTAGCAAGTTCAACTCTGCGTGTATCTTTTGTCCTTTTCATGAATTATATGAAGGTCTTGTCCAACCTTGCTTCCATCTTGTTTTTGTAATTCTTGCTTTCCATTTATCGTCGAAAAAATTTAAACAATGGATGAACAATATTTCAAGCAGTTTGAGACGCTATTTGCAAGATAACTTACAGTGTGCTTTAAGTAGTGAACATACCTTACATGTAATTGGGTAAAATGTAATTATGAGATGAAATGTTCTATGTTTTAAAGAAGAGAAAAGCTATTGCCAAGTTTTACAGAGCTAACTGCAATTACAAACCTCATATAAAATGAAGGACATAATAAATTGGAATATAGCACATACATAACTTCAAAAACAGAATGTGAAACAAGGCAAATTGAGCAGAAAGAATATAAGAGAGTCTACTGAAACAAATGGACAGAAGAAAAGGGACTTCAAATCTCGGAGGGATAAAAATGAATATCATTGTAAAATGGACTTCAGAAATGAAGGATGGAAATAGGGACCACTACAGCTAGAAAAAGGAAGAATCATTGCAAGAAAGGAAATATAACAAGGAGCACTGCAGATAGTATTCCAAGAAATGAAGAGATGAAAATGGAGACCACTACAGCAAGTATTTCAAGCAGAGATACCATAATGATCAAACCGCAGAATAATTAGCATGACAAGAAGAAGAATTGTACAAGAAATAAAAGTAAACATCAAATCAAAAACGTCATTGAAAATATTAGGGATACTGCCTATTGACTTCTTACGTACGCATTAATAATGGCAACCTTCATATTAGCCACTTTAAACCACTCACCTCGTGTGGTCTCTCCGATGCTGGTAAGCAGACAAAAATGCTTTAAATTTAACGTTATTCGTTAACCTTTTGCGAGTGAAATCATTTCAACAAGTGATAAAATAGCATTGATGGAAGAGATCAAAGAACAAAGTAAAAATTTTGAATTATTCAGCTTCAGCATTCATAAAATAATTGCAGAACACCCTAACCTTATTCACTGCATAGGGCGTAGCAACTCACATATTTGCCATGTATTTACAACATTTCCTAAGGTAGTCCATTTCAATTCTCCATCCTTAATAGTTATCAAACTAGCACTCAACACGGAAGGAGGCAAAACTAGCTTGAGTCACACATGTAACAAAATATATACTTCCACTTTGTGAAATATCCAAATCTATCAACTATGCTTTCCAACCTTGAGCTTTTGTCTATTATCACCCTATAACTTCCATTTGCAATTCTTGTTTCTACTTTTTAAACTCATGTACTCCACCGGGTTTTTGTACTAGAGGAATCTAAACCGCTAAGTGTCAGTTAAGATGAATCCCATTTGCCCAACCTTGACATATCATATTTATTCACTATTTAAGTAAGCGAAAATGGCAACAGACTGTAAAGATTTTGAACTTAAATAATATGATGATACTGACTATGAAAATAACAAAATATGTTTCTCCTTCCAGAATAATACATGACTTTTAGGACTAATTAAAAGACTTAGGGACACAAAAGAAATGTCAGAGACACAACCAAAATATCGTACTCAATCTTTAGTTATTATCAGAAGCAAGCGAACGAAAAAGTACGAAAAACAGAGATTATAGTTGGTGGCTATCACGAGCAAATTATACACGGAGAATGTCCATCTACAGCAAAATGATTTGTCATTACAATATAGGAATGAAAATTAAGGGGATACGTATATTGTAATTAGTCAGTTATCATACCAAAGTAGATATAAGACCTTCTAATTTGTGAAAAACAGAAACGTGACCTAAGAAAGGACTCAGCAACGAAAATGACCCAAAACAAAATAGCTGTATTTTAAGAACAGTTGAATGGGTTTCAAAACAAGCGAGTCCAAGTAGTTGGATATCTGACTCAGCGAAAAGTTACAGACAACAATTAAAAAAATCAATATAATGATAATGGGAAAATTACCATTAGATGAAAGGCTGAAATCTGTTTAAATGAAAACAATGTGACGATAGCAGCAATTGCAATGACACATAGCATCAACAATTGCTCCTTCATAACATATTTGGTAAGAAGTTCTATTTTTCAAACTCCACCTCATCATTCTGTTCAGCATTTTCTCCCAAAAACATGTATTCCAGGGGAATAATATATTAGCACAATAACCTACTGAATGTGTCGAAACAGACTGCGTCTATATGATTTTTTATTGCATCTAAGCATCCAGTTTATATATCACATGGTTTGCTTTAACCTTAAAATACTTTCAGCTATCTTGCAAAATAAAGTCTATCTTGTTAGATCTTCCTTAGTTTCCATACAACTCAGCAGCTGGCATTGTTCTCCAGTATTTAACAATACATGTTTCATATTTAAGGGGTTGATTTTATGTTCATAATCGATCCAGTACTTATTTTTTCTCTGTGATGTATCTCCAGTCATGTCGGGTACAATTACACTCAGAAGCTTTTGCATCTGAAATCGTCTTGATATGGCAGTACAAAAAAAAATACGAGTAGATGGCGTCATTCACACAGCCCAGTTAAGCTGATTCTTCCAAATTTAATGCCACATTGTGTTCGCTCTCTTTTATTGCTGTTCGCTATGTTTACTGGCTAAGACCACTTAACCAGTTCAGTGAGTTAATTGTGTTGCAGGGCAAAAGTAATGTGCCGCAATGATTATTTCAAAACATGAAGTCCATTAATTAAAACATAGAAAATTACTTTGCAACTGGCATTTCTTAAGCAAATACATCGATACCCTATTTACTGCTTTTTGACACTCAAGAGTAATTCTCTCTTGATATTAATCTGCAATTTTTATTTTCTTTTATTGTGATACCGTATGTATTTTATTTACTTTACGCATTCTCTGCTTCATTGGTAAATGGTAGTTCGTTTGTTCCTTTTCCTCCACCAGCTTCCCTGTGCATTTTTAGCTTTTGCCAACTGTTGGCACATCTAATTGTTAAATTTATATTAAGTACCTAAATTTAAATTATTACGCTACGTTGTAAACATTAGCTTTTTCATATCTCTATCTTATCATACTGTGAAAAGTTTACTTGTCTCGACTTCCCCAAAATGATGTGCACGTTTATCTAAAAACAACTTAGGGTGTAATTTCTGGTAATTCTTTGTGATCTTTGGTTTTTCGAATGAACTTAACTTGTTCACAGTAAATAGCAGTAAAAAGTATAATTGTCTTACTAGCAGATGTACCTTTACTGAACGCACTCTAAGAGAAATGTAAATGTTCTGATGAGTTTATCAATGTCTTTTTGATTTTCATTGCCTTTTATTTTGCTCAAGACTTTCTATCTCATCTTGCAGTCTTTTACGTTGCATTTCACTACCTGTGTATTTTAAATGTAGTTTGAATCAACGTAAAATATTATAGTTCAGTTCTTCTGTGACTTGATGCAAGACCCTGTTGCCTATATTGTAGTCGCCTTATCATGTTTTTTCATATGTACCAGTATGTTGTTTTGGACATTGTTCCCTTTTACACTCGCATGAAGTGACAGTTTCAACTACCTCTTTTTCTAATGCGCTGCTTTGATAACATATGTCACTTTCTATAAACTCGTTACCACTCAACAACGCGATCTTTTTTATTCTGCTTGATACTGATATGAATTGAGCTCTACCATTCATCCTAACATCTATGTACACGTAACAGGGCATGATACAAGGTTCAATGCCGATACGGAGCTAACATTGGCTCCTTAGCCTAATCTTACCCCCAATGACTTGATCTTAGAGGATTGGTTTTAGGGGGGAGGGGGGCTGGGTGAAACAATGTGGCAGAGAGCATAAATATGTGTTTAACAAAACCTCTAGGTCTAAATGAACTCTTAGAAATGTATTATGCATTTATCCTGCATTTCGTAACGTATTGAGGTGCAAAGGATGCACAAATCGGGAATGTTGTAGAAAAGATAAACTGTATAACTCTGTTCAAGATGTACAATAGAAAATCACCTGTGTTGAGCATAAAAAGCTAACACGGTCCATAATATTTTATACCTTAGAGCGCCAATTAAAAATAATAATAAACGGAAACCAATTTATAAATTGAACATTTACCGATATGATATCTGATTATAAGTTAAGCCCGTCATTGTAGGGCATGCCGCAAATGATTGGGCGGATTGGTACAATAAATATTGTTGAAACACCACAGATCAGTCGCATTTGACAGACTACAGAGAGTAACATCTTGACAAAAAAATTTTGATTATTTTGAGTTTTCTTGTAAGGATTTTGAATTTTTATTTTGCTTCATTCAAACGTGACTTTTTGTGTACCATTGGCAAATCTGAACTTTTGTTTAGTAACAGACTTTGCACTCGAATTTTGATTGCAAATTTATTTTGCAATTAACACTTATAAATGTCCGATTTCTCCATTATTTTCAAACATGATTATGATTACCATTAGGACTGAAATTGATCGTTAAACAATTTTATTACCAAATATAATCAAGAGGTTTTTTAGCAGTATGTGTTCTTTTAGTAGTAGTGGTATATATAAATGATACTGTATGGGTGACACAGAATAACGAAATAGCAACATGTTTTGTAAGTACAGTAATTGATAATTTGTATGACTCGTGTGGAAACTAGGTCAAGATGGTTTCCTGTTTCATTTTCAGTCAACGTACTCTTACGTTTGTAAATTTTGTCAGAGTTTGATTTCTGCGGGGTTTTTTAATATGAAATTTCTTCGAAGCAAATTAATTTGTATACTGTCAGATTTAATGAAACAAAATAATGATCTATCTGCATTTCGGAATTTTCCTTCCTCTAGTATACATTTGGTATATTAATAATTATAAGTTGTACAAATGGTTATAATGATAATTCTCTAATATTAATATTGCATATCCCATAATATCAACAATGTGCATTGTTTCAATGCAGATGAAATCAATAAAATCTACCGATACATTCATGTGCATAATCAATATGAAGTATTTTGTTATTTAAAAAAATACTAATGTTTCAGCATGTAATTACATGTGCCCATTATCTTCCGGACTCATCGCCCTTTCGACATATTTCATTTAGGACGAAACCTTGACTCATCAAGCGGAAAGTGTTTTACACAAAGCTGTTTTAATCTGCGCCATATAGCGCACAAGATGGAACGCTTTGGTGTTGCACTGTTACTATGTTTTGTGTTTATTGTGACGAAATATGCCGAATGCAATAGTAAGTACAAATGTATGTTCTTTCCATTATTACGTTATTATTTTACACATTGTTTTGTTTGTCGTGCACGTTTTATGATGACCTTCTGTGAACGGAAGCCAGACCATTTTACTTCAAACATTGCAAAAGGTCTCATGAATTTTTGTCAATACTATTGGGTGTCCACAATGTATATATATTTCAATACTTAGGTTTCATTTATATTGATTATATTGATTATATTTCGGCAGAGCCTTTTCTCATAAATTTATCTGTCGAGTGACTTTAAATATTCGCAAGGTGGAAACTCTCACAGAACTAATTGCATACAGCTGCGTTCCAAATGCACACTTCTTTTGTTTACTAAACAGAGATTAAGCATGGCGTGGTCTTTTCAAGTACACACCTGCCTGTGGACAGCAGATGACCAAACACTATCGTGGTGGAACGGTCGATGCTGCTCTTCTAAGCAATTGTATAGAAAGTTGTCAAAGTTTGGCAGGTAACCTCCTCGTAAAGTGAGTCGCTTGAATCTCCAGATAGGTAATCGTGAAATCCACGCATAAGTTCCTACTTTGATTTATTAGAATGAAGTGCAATGACCAGTACGTCGTCTACCAAACTTTTGCCCAATTGACTCAACTTACAAACCTGAAGACAGTTAAGTCACGGATTCTGTGGTGCGTGTGCGTGTAAAAAGGCAAGCAATTCTGCTCATCAGTCATATTCGTATAGGTTATTGGCGGAGTATTGAAAAATACTGGTCTCGAGCGCATGTGTCAAAAGGATGCCCCCAGTATGTAGCACCAAGCGGCGTGCTGGAGCTCACAGACCAAGACAACCGAATACCAATGCGTATGCTGCCCTGTGGAAATGCTGTTGGTCTGCATATTCAGTCAAATATTATCACCACTATAACTGAATTTGAAACATACTATAGTAAATGACCGATCAAACGAGAAATAATAGGAACAATTCTGTCTCCGTATTCACAGCTAATGACTTTTGAAGGACTGGTTTTGCATGGACCTATGAAGTAGATTAAATGGTCAGTCCACTGTAAACCTATAAGCAGCGCATAACTCACGTAATGGTAAGCTCGATAACCCCATTCCTAATGGTGTTGAAAATAACCTTTCGGTAATTGGTCATAACGGTGAGATTAGGGGTTCCGGTAGAACAATTATTATTTTGGGCCCATCGTGATGAAACAATTCAGCGAGATTCAAAAACGCAAGTTCTAGCAATATGTTCTCAGTTTACAGCTGGGATTCAAGTGATAAGACGAAAATAATATCTTCTTCATTAATGTACAGTCTTGATACTACACGGTACAAGCTTACTACTGTAGAATCAGAAAGTAATAATAATAATCATCTTTGGGTCTGATGGCGTAGCTAGTGATTCACAGGTTTGTGTCGCCTTGTCAATGAACTGCATTTCCGAAGCACCAGTTTGCAACATTCCAAATTAGCTTTGTGAGGACTGATTGTAGACTCAGTGATGAAACTAGAATCACTAATTAGCACTCCCATCAACAAACCTGCCATTGATGGTGGGGAAACAGTGTGATGGAAGTTGAACTAAATGGGTTAATATCGGATATTAACGTACAGTCTCTAACGCTGCTGTAGGAAATGTTGCCATTTTAAGGGCTGTGGCGGATTTCAGACTCTCTAAATCTCAAAACCTTGCTCAATAAATTGTAGATAGCCAGTGGATCTTTGGGCATAGGACAAATTGGTGATGTTTAGTCCTAATGGCTCAGTCACGATTTCTGGCAGGCCACCAGTACCAGAACTATCCAAGGAAGGTCATATGAGATCCGTTCTTGACGCAACAGTTGAATATATCTGAAGTATGCAAGCAGCAGTCGAATCACAGACTGCGCAATCATCTTACAAACGTTAATGACAATGCTTGGTGGAACTACTGACAGATGATACCCAAACTGGACAAGTGACCAGATGGATGCTCTTTGGAGCAAATGGCGATCTTAGAGACTCCGTAAAATCATTTAGAGGGATGGGATTGGGCATGGATGGAATCACTGCCCTTTCATCTTATATTATTGGGTCATGTCTAGACTTTAGCCAGAACAAAAATATGGCTTCATGAAATGTCATACTATGACAACGTTTTAGCAGTGCAAAG
>JAECUM010050345.1:0-27395 GCA_016617855.1 Megalonaias nervosa | reverse complement strand
TATGGCTGCGTCAGTACTCAAGTCATTTCGCCAGCTAGTTTGGTCGAGTGAGACTTATTGTCCCACGACTAAATCGAAACATCTTAGGGCTAATTTAGTGGTCCTCTTTGAGGACATTAAAGCCTGGGGGATCAGGCACGGTTTTCTTCCCCCTTGTAATTTAACAGTATGCCATGCATACACTAACCACTGGCGCATGCACAATACGTGCGAAAGCCAGTATAATTCAAAGTCTACTACTACTACAGTCTGGATACCCAACCATTTCAGGCAGAAGACATCGAGCAGGCAAGATCGGCGTACCTCAAGCGCGGTGAAAGGGGCGCCGGCGGGAAAAGGCGGGAACAAGGGACTACACACAAAGGACCACAGAACAAAGAACAAAACAGCAGCAAAGAAACAACGTGGCCATAGATGTAGATTCCTGTACTGCTAAGTCGAGCTACCCTACACTGAAACAAGCTGCTGATACGGAAAAAGGAACAACGTGGCCAGTAACACACACAAAGGACCACAGAATACTACACTGGCTATTCTGATGAAATGATGTAGCGTCCATAGGGAGTTCCATAGGGAGTTTATAGGAGGCTATTTCACTAGGCGGTGCTCTTATAAAGGGATGCGTAAGACCAATGGAGCTGCCACTAAAATAGATATGGTACGGATATGGAGAGCCGTCATATACCGGAGTAGCCTGCACACCGGACGAGTCTGCACACCAACGGAGAAACCGGGAGACAGAAAAGATATAGGGCTGCCAATTTTGCCTGAAAGCATGAGGTTTTCCTTTTGACATTTTGAAAACCTCTTTCGATAATATCTCTATCGTGTATTACGAATTTGACCCTTTGGTTCCACCGTCAAAATTTTCTGACTGTTATTTACTATGCGTGATACAAAAAGTATGAGTCGCTTGACTTAGCTGATTGGCAAATTTTAGATAATTTTATGTATACTTTATACACTAAATTCCAACGTTGAATTATATTAATTAATAACGAAATTTTGAAACTTATTTTATTTGATTAATTGCACAGGTGGCTTACACACTATTGGCGTTCGGTTGTCCATTTGCAAACTGGACTGAATTTGACAAATAAGTGCGGTCTGGCGTTTTTCGGGCGTGGGCGACGTCATTGCTGCGGTGTTTGCGTCCTTTGCTGGGTCCCTTTCCTCCTTTTCCCCTGCCGGACAAGTAAGAAGCGCGACCATCGCGCATTAACGCGGAGTTCTGTAGCGGCACCATTCTTACACACCCCGACCAATTAAATATCCCGACACTCGGGAGTAAACCAGTCGCGAAGGTACTAGTTTACATACGCGACTTTAATTCTTCTTCATCATCATTCAGTCTGGCTACCCAGCGTTGACTAGTCAACACAAGATGGATTTGTTTAATCAACTGAAAGAGAGTTTGTACTGGATGGTGGATGCAGCCTACATGGTGGAAAGACTTGAAAAAGAATGGAGGTATCCAGTTACCAAAGACTTTGTAACAAGTCAAGTCACCAGTCTGAAAGTAGCCATGGATCTGGTGAAAGGCATGATGGAGGAGGAAGTGGAGAAATTAAGAGGCTTCATCCATCCTAAATATGTGAGAGTGGGGACATTGAAGGAGGCCCTTGATAATGTCATCCAAGTGAGGTGCTTTTTAGAAGACCTAGCGAATTTCACAGAGTGGTCTTTTGTCCAGTGGGGATTAAACCAATTTAAGAAAGCTGAAGACATGATGAGAAAGTTGATGGAAGAAGAGGTAAAGAAAATCAAAGAGACCTGGGCAAAAGAGAGAAAAGACAAAGAAAACAGAAAGAAAAAAAAGAGTTTGAGAGACTGAATCAAAATTGGATAAAAGTTGAAGAAAAAGTTCGATCAATGGGACATCCTGACTGGATGCCAGAGAAGGAAAAGAAGAAGAAGAAGAAAGGAATCATAGAGAAAGTGAGAAGTTGGTGGAAGAACTGGAGAAAATAGAAGAAGAAGAAGAACCCAAAGGCCCTTTTCAGGGCCACTCATATGCCTCGAAAATATCTATTCCAAAAATTAGACCTATATGTGTATGAACCCAATCCATCTTTTTCCTATATTGTCCTGGGCGGTCTTGTCATGCTCATTCCCCTTATCCCTATCCATCTTTGCCCTATATCGTCCCAGAGTGTTTTTCCTTCTTTGGTCTCATAGGCCCTATACATTTGTGCCGTATATTGTCCCAGGCCAATTTTCCTTCTTTGGCCTCATATGCCCTAAAGTATCCCCCTTCACTACTTATATATATATATATATATATATATATATATATATATATATATATCATAATATAAAACGACGCCATTAGTGACGCATATAATTCCCGAGAGTTGGTTAGTACGGGTTGTCAACTCAGTATATAACAAACTGGTATGTGACCGCACCGCTGGCCTGGTGGTTAGAGCGTCCGCCTCGGATGCGGGAGGTCGCGGGTTCGAACCCCGAACCGAGTCATACCAAAGACTTATAAAAATGGTACTAACAGCTGCCTCGCTAGGCGCTCAGCGTTAAGAAGTTAGTGTTAGGACTGGTTGGTCTGGTGTCAGGATAATATGACTGGGTGGGACATCATGCTATATGTCTGTGGCATAATGCCCCAGTGCTAGACATCGCTATAAACTGCCACGCTGTAGACATCGCAGCGATATGACTGAAATATTGTTAAAGCTACGTTAAATATCCAAAATAACACACACACACACACACACACACACTGGTGTGCATACCGACCCGCGTAATTATGGAAATATTATTCTCAGTGGCCTTAAGAAATTATTTCCATTTACTCTACACTTTGCAAAGTATTCATAGCTATCAGCAACGAAATAAATGCCTAATAAATTGGTTGATTTTGAGCGGGCATTACAAAAACATAAAGCCGTATTTTAAAAGGCGTGTTCTACGACTTGCAATATATTTGTTTCCCAAATTTTTATTTACTGCCTTAAAACTAAAATGAAATTATTTTGTGCTTTATTAGTTTTTCACGGGTTGTTGGATAAGCATGTCTTTAATGGAATAAATCTGAAATCCTTCTGATTATAAAAAGTAATATATTAAAACAAGATTATTTGTCTCGATTAAACAACTTGTATTCAAATTTCGTATGCTGTTTAAAAGGACTTCGTCAGGGAGAAACTTTAAATCTATTAAATTCACATTTCTTGAAGGACTTACAACGGCCTCTGAAGGATAGGCAACGTGATGTAATTAAACTGTATTTTGATTTCATATATGTTTCGGATTTTAATATTACTTAACGCACATGATACTGAAAGTTTTCTTGAGTCTATGCCTACTTTACAATAATATTTCACTGGGAATTTCCAATAGCCTGTACCTTCTTTACTACAGTTTATGAGTGTACCTTTTCCTTAGTCTGTGCCTGTTTTAAAACGATATGTGACTGCAAATTTTATTGAGTCTGTACCCGCTTTACGACGATATTTGGTTGTTTTTAGTGAATAGTGAAAGCATTTCAAGTTTGGGATAAATGTTAGTAACGCGAAGGTCTTACATTTTAAAGTTAAGGTGGAGTCATATACAAATTTTAATTTGATTAAACTTCTCTGTAAGTAGCTTCTCGATATGAGTAGGTGAGTATTCTTGTGCTTTTTCCGTATATTCAAAGACGCTATGTAGAAAATGCCGAAATGTTCAAAGAATGAATTATTCGAGTGTACTCTTGATTTGTCGCCATGTAACGATACGAACTAAATAAACGCAAACGTACTAGGACATCTTTATATGTGCAATCGTAGAAACCACGAAAGAAAATCATGAAACTTTATTTTGTGATTTTATATTTTTTAAAAAAACTTGAAAGAAACAAGCAAAAAAAAAAAAAAAAAAATGAAGAATAGTATATATGAAGATTTCCACAAATTCTACAGACATGTTTAATATGTTCAGTAATGGTCATATATAAATACTTTTTATTCTGATTCAAATGTGTAATCTATGCATACTATACACAGCTTATTCTGATGCAAATATGTAATCTATCCGTACTATACACATCTCACCTTGATTCGAATGTATAATCTATGCATACTATACACAGCTTATTCCGATGCAAATGTGTAATCTATCCGTACTATACACATCTCACCTTGATTCGAATGTGTAATCTATGCATACTATACACAGCTTATTCCGATGCAAGTGTGTAATCTATTCGTACTATACACATCTCACCTTGATTCGAAAGTGTAGTCTATGCATACTATACACAGCTTATTTTGATTCTGTGCTATACTTTTTTATTTTCGCGTTTCTCATACATGAATTGTAATTACCTATTATTCTCCTCTATAGCACTGTATGCGTGTTTTAATCATAAAAGTTAAACTGATTGATTGATTATTTTTATTCATTGAAATATCGAATCGTCTCTCAGAAACCACGTTGAAACAAAACGGCGTGATGACTCTCTGTTAGTTTGCTTTTGACCCAGAACTGTGTTACTATTATCGACATATTTCAAACTGATCATCAAATCAGCGCCAATATCCTGTACTCAGACTGGGAGATAAGTGTTTCGTTTCGCATTTCACTCGGATTAATTAGTAAAGCGGATTACATGTAATGACAAAATGAGGTTTTTCAATCATGTCTATATGATATTTAATTACAAGAAAAATCCGGGCTTAGGTATAGAGTTCATTTGATTTCTTACATCGTTAAGATATGAGTACATTTGGCACACCAATTTAGAAGAAACCATCCTTAAATAAACAGGATGTTACATTGTGACACTTAACCGGCACTTCCTGCTGTGTATTGCTAACTTCCAGAAGCAAAGGTTAGAAGTCATTTATTTGCTGTCTTGAGCAAGAATGATGTCAATTGTAATTGGTTTGTGTGCTTTTAGAGAAGCAGTCCTAAATAACTGTTACGAATCTAGGTCGTGACATATTCAGCAGAAAGAAGTTGAACCACCATTTTTTAAGTAAAACCAACAAGCAGTCTATTTCTTTACAAGTGAAAATTCAACAGAAGCTTATAGTATTGTGAATTAAATGCCAGATAATCCTAAATGTCCTCTCACAAGTCTAGAAATACAGAATGTTCCGAATGAATAGTCTTGACTGTACTGATGCAATAAAATGATGCAATCCAGCATGTCTTTGAATGAGTTCACAAAAATGCGAAATAATGTATTAGAATGTGAAGATTTTCAATAGAAAAACTTAGTCTAACTGTAAACAAGACTGGTTTTGAACTCTTGGTACGTAAACATTCTGTTGAAAACTTTCAGTAATGGGCAAAAGTCAGCTATGTAATCATTCTGTTTCCAACCATTCACACAGTGTGCTTTTGGCGTAAAATTCTGTCTTTGGAGTTAGCTGTGAGAGTAAAATGTGACATTTTAGGCTGCGATTGTTTGGATCCTTGTGAACGGTTTCTGGTCGCAATAGCATTTGTTCATTAGTGGTGATCAAGAGTGAGAATGCAGTGTCATGGTCTGCTAGCGACAATAGATTGTGCACCGTTTAGTATGGGCGCTGACGTAATGAGCAGCTTGTGGCTTCTGGTAGAGAAGCGTTGTCCTGTAGGAAGAGAAGTCTCTCTACACGAGGTTTCGTCGTGGTAAGCATGATGAGCCTGTGTTTGCGACCAGTTAAAGACCAGTTTCGTGAGAACATTGCTTTACAGTGTACTTTGAAAACTGTTGGGTACCAGCATACCATAGGTAACAGGCAAGTCTGGTGTTCATCATACACAAATTGAAGAATCAGCATGTGAAAATCAGGTTTTACAGACTGCTCATAGTAAACGAAAATCAGTTTAAACTCATTTATATATGGATCATCACAATGTCATATTTAGAACTGGTTTGTTTGTGTTACGGGTGAAATGATGCATATCCTTGTTTATTTGTAATTATCTATTTAATATTGTTTTGGACTGTGCTCTCAGGCGTAAAGCTTTTTTTGCAGAATGACTGAAGAGTTTGGCTTGGGTAGCCGAGAGCGTGCTTGGCTCTCTTTTGGAAACACGTTCAGGAGTGACATCATGACTTTTGGTCGTGTGAATGGTGATGGAATCTTCCTGAGGAAGCATAATATGATGTCGGAGGCATATCAGCAGAAGGAAGTTGACAATGTATTACAGTTTATGTGGAAAACTATTTTACACCCAATGTTACTGGATTTTCTTCGCAAATTATTTCATACTTGGCTTTATGACATGATGTAAATAATTACCCATTGTCAGATAATGCCTAAGATCGTTACAAATAAAGTGTGTCACCTAATGGAATGGACGTATAATACGTTAACCATGTGAAACGACACTTTCTACCCTTGATTGTGTGACTAGTTTCTGAAACTCCATTCATCATCTTATGTCGTTGACCTACTCACAATAAAGCTTACAAGAAACAAAGCTTTAATGACATCAAATAGTTCTCTGCATAAAGGAACTTATGTATTTCTAAAGTTATCCATTTTGATCAGACACCGACATCTACTACCAGATTTTGGATAGAGAAATGTGGATCGTACAGGGATTTTGAAGTCACTTACGTATTTACCGGTTATAAAAATTCTCATTCATACATGTTTATGAATGTATACATACATACATAGATACATACATACATACATACAAGCAATCAGAGGTAATATAGACTTACAAAAATGCATACATCCATGCCATTGTGACAAGTAAGATGTGCCGGTACTAAATCACCAGAACAGGAAACTCAATCATTTCCTTGATTACATGATTAGCTACAACATTAAAAACTTTTTATGGTAGCTTAGACTGTAACGAGGATTACTATTGTTATAACAAACACTAAATGACAGATTTTCCGTTTCATTATCCAGAGGCATTAGGGGAGTTTTGTTTTGTTAAAAAGTCATCCTTGTCCATTTCTTTGAGTTTTATGCTAGCAAGCACTGACCAGCCTCTGTGGTAGAATACAAGTATTAAGCTACCAAACACTGACCAGGTACTGTGCTAGAATACAAGTATTATGTCTGGCAGCACTGACCAGCTACTGTGCTAGAATACAAGTATTATGTCTGGCAGCACTGACCAGCTACTGTGCTAGAATACAAGTATTATGTCTGGCAGCACTGACCAGCTACTGTGCTAGAATACAAGTATTATGTCTGGCAGCACTGACCAGCTACTGTGCTAGAATACAAGTATTATGTCTGGCAGCACTGACCAGCTACTGTGCTAGAATACAAGTATTATGTCTGGCAGCACTGACCAGCTACTGTGCTAGAATACAAGTATTATGCTACCAAACACTGACAAGCTGCTGTGATACAAGTAGTTAGACACTTTCTAAATAACTATTTTGATTCAAAACCTTTCATCGGTTTTCGCAGGAACATGTATATGCAAGCCCGTAGTCTTCACTGAAAGGAAATTCTAACAATTATTTTTGGGGCATGTTCTGACTCTTTAATTTGATCCGATAAGCTGAGTTACTAATTGATTATTGTAATTATGTCTTTAACGTACAGATAAATGATTAAACTATAGCTTAATATTTATTTTTGTGTGTTTCCATGCTATTGCAATTTCTTTTATTATTTTTAAGCTAATATAAAAGAATGTCAATTTGGGATATCAGTCTCCTCATATATTGGAATAAGCGATCTGAGGAGTGTAATCCCCCATACATTATTATTCCACTTGAAGAGTGTAATTTCCAATGTTTTAATATGCCACTTGAGGAATACAATCTCCTCATATGTTGTAATTTTTTTATCTTAAGGAGTGTAATTTTCTAATATATGTATTATGCCACTTGGTGTGTGTAATCCTCTCATACAATGTATTATTCCATTTGAGGAGTGTAGTCTCTCATATGTTATGATATACCAATTGAAGAGTGTAATTTCTTTATACATTGCTTCATGACACTTGGGTGAAATCTCTTCGTGTGTTGTGTTATAACACTTGGGTGTAATCCTCTAATGTGTTGCATTTTGTCACTTGGGTGTAATCCCCTCAAATGTTGTATTATGGCACTTGATCAGTGTAATCCCCTCATATGTTGTATTATGACACGTGAGTGTAATCCCCTTATATGTTGTATTATGACACTTGATTGTAAACCCCTCATATGTTTTATTATGACATTTGAGGGCAACTCGCAGTTGGCGACAACAATTGCATTCTGCCAGCCACTAACGGTGGATGTAGAAAAAAAGGTGACTTTGCATCGTAATTTTGTTTTTCTACTTTATCAATTAATGCAAAACATAACTTTGCACTAATAATTTCATATTTGGGTTATTTTAGTGACAATTCAATTTTTGACAATGATTTTTCTGTAAAATCAACTTCATAATGCATCCAAAACTCCACTATAAAACACTTCTAAAAATCTACAATAGAACGCTTCTAAAAAAGATCCACTATAGAACGCTTCTAAACATCCACAATAGGATGCTTCTTTACACACAAGATTGTATTCCAATTTCTAATTAACCTACTTGCAGACTTTTGGACAGTATATGTTTGGTATCTTTAAGATAAGGACGCTAATCAATAGCGAGAGAACGCTTGTAAATAATTTAATAAAGCATCGACATGAAACCCATGTTAGACGGCTTGAAAAAGACGTATTAAGATTTGTATTATGCAAACAGTGTTTTCGTGTCGGATGGCACGTAATCAATTTATCAGTGTCAATATTATGCAAACAGTGTTTTTGTGTCAGATGGCACGTAATCGACTTAACAACGTAAGCATTATGCAAACTGTTTTCGTGAACTCTTATAGCTTTTTTAAAAACACATCGGTATTAAAACGTATTTTTGTAGTATTAATCTATAAATTTATATTTGGATATAGTCAAATCCAAAGGGTCATATTTACAAGCACAATTTTGCTCTGCAAACATCATACATCGAACACATTGTGGTTACGTTCATATTCCAACCAGTAAGGAAAAAAACAGAATGCAAAAATATTTTACTCCACTGTCTTGTTTGTCCGTTGGTGTATGTGTTTGTGTTTTTATCATTATCTGATATACCTTTGATATTTATTCTTGTCTTTGATATTTACTCACCAAGTAAGCAATACTTTCGAAGTCGGATGGTTGATCACTTAAGCTTACGTTGTCGTTATATCAATTTATAGAGCTGATATTTTAAACGCAAAAGCTCGCGGAAGTTACTTTGTTTTGTTTGCTTTCTTACTTTTGTGACAAATTTCAAGGAATAATTGACTAAAATTGCTGTGTAGTACAGCGCATTGTGGTCTAGATGGGTAAGTAAATAGTAGTATTTTGGTCACTTTATGATAAACCCATGGTATGGCTCACAACGTAAGTATGTACATACGACATTTATCAGTATTGCAATATATTGCATCCACTGCTACACCAACAACATCAACTGCCGGGATCATCACTGTGTGTTTCGCCCCTTAACTCTGAAAATCACCACATGGAGGAGCGGCAGTGTTGATCAGTCACTATCTGTTGGTGGTGGGTAGTCAGCTCTTGTTCTCGCATTTCATCCATAGTAGTCTGGACGATCTTTCAGTTATTTTGCCCTGTGCTCGAACCACCACTTTCAATAATACAAATAAGCTGTAAGTGGGTGTTGTTCTCGTTTATCTAGGATTAACAAAAATTTCTTGGTTAAAACCAAAAAAACGACTGTTTTCTCAATCAGTCGTCAATTCGATTTCATCCAGTTTCCTGTCATGACTATATCCAGATATCCAATACCAAAAGAAAACCAAGTCAGTGAAGTTTGTTTATGTTCTAGTCGAGTGCTCCCCTCTGACCGGTCAATAGCTTTGTCAATCGCTAGCTAGCCAACGGGCAAATTATGTTTTCCATAAGTAGGTAGGAGTAACACTGTTCACTATCTCGAAGTAAACACAGAGACATGCCATATTTACTGAGATTTTGAAAGTCAGTATTTGGAAAGAAATGGAAACATGCCATATTTACTGAGATTTTGAAAGTCAGTATTTGGAGAGAAAAGGAGAAAGACTTACGGTCAAAGTATTATATAACATCCCTGATCCAGGATGTATTTATATACGTAAACTGATTGTAGGAGCAATCATCATATAAATACTGCCAATTCGTGATGCCAAATTCCTATCCCGATGAATAATTGTATAAATGCAACCCCCCCCCCCCAAAAAAAACCCAACAATATACTTCGAAAAAGTAATTCCTTTAAATTGTGATTATTTTATTGCATTGTTCGAAGGGTATGAGTTTTCCTTTGTAAATCTACGATTTCCTTGACGTTCTACGGTAACTGCCCGATGTTCCAAAGGTTAATTTATCCAAAGGTTCGTAAGTCGGAATTATTTTTATAAGAGCTATATTTTCCGATTGTTCCAAAGTTCCATTGCTCGGAAGGTTAACAAGTTCGAAGAATAAAGAAGTCAATAGACAAACAGGTCATTGATCCGAAGGTTAACAAGTTCGAAGAATAAAGAAGTCAATAGACAAACGGTTCATTCATCCGAGGGTTCGTAACTTCAAAGAATAAAGAAGTCAATAGACAAACGGTTCATTCATCTGAGGGTTCGTAAGTTCAAAGGAAAAGTTTGAAGGTTCACAAGTCCCAAGGCTTGTTAATCCGAATGTTTCTGACAATAAGGAGTCGAATTGTCCGAAGGTTCATAAGTCCGAAAATATTTGAACAAAGATTCACAAGTGTGAGGTTTTTTGCTTTGAAGGTATTTGAAAATAGGTTCATTGGTTTGAGCATTCATTATTTCGAATATATTTTATTGATCGGAAGGGTCATTAGTCGCCAACATAAATAGAAAGAAGGTTCATTGGTCCAAAGGTGTCATTAGCCTGAATATATCCGAATAGAGGTTAATTTGTGCAGATCTAATGTTAAAAGAAAATCGGAACATATATAGTTGCTCTCAAATGGGCAATGGTTTAATATTGACATTATTCAACGGGTTTCATAAATTTAATATTAAAACATTACAAAATTTCGCAACTAAACATTACACTGTTGCTATATTCATGCTGAAAGAGGTTTACTGGATGCAGAAATTCACATATTTACTGTAACGTATTTGTGAGAGGATATTTGCATAATTTTATTGGAACAGGAGACTACAGAAGACAAACAAATTTCATTTTTTGTCAGAACTGCGTCACATATTTGCTGCGTAAATAGGTTGTGGTTCGATAAAGGTCTGTCAGCTGTGAAACCGGTTTATGTCCACCTTCATCTGTGAACAGATGAGTTTATTTACTTATATAAGTTAATATTTAAACCTCGCTTTTATATAGGGTTGTCTCCATGTTACAGGTATGCAACTCACCATTACCCCCACACCCGATATAAACTGATACTTGTTCTTTTCTTGGGGATTTACGCCTTTTTTCCATAGCATTATATGCTATACATAGAGTAAAGGGCCCCTGTGGGGGGGTAAATTCGCTATATTCAGAAAGACGTTACCTTTTTTTCCATTTTTCTTTGAGTAGTCTGTGCAAAAAATGACCGCCAAAATAGTCATATTATTAGTAAAAAGAAAAAGTTCCATAAGGCGGGGAAAAGAAAATTTTCCCACGCTCGCGGAAAATCATTAAAGACAATACTGCGCAAGAATTTGATGGGCTTACTTAGTCCAGTTAGAATCACATACTGTAATATGTTGTGTTTAATATCAAAAATATTAAATTGCATGCAATATGTGTAAAGTATAAAGACTATGTGATAGTTTAAAAACAGCCACAAAATATGTTTCACTGGTAAAACGATTTAAAAACCATAAGGCCTTTACCATGTATAATAAAAGTAACCAATCAACACAATTCTATTATATATTGATAATTCTTGTTCTAACCAGGGTTCTAAAACAGAAAATGATACAAATGCACGCTCAAATTAAAGATTTTTTTTTTGTATGATTAATGTAATTTCACAATTGCTTTTTAGTATTACTGTTCAGTGATTGATTTATCTGTATTCTGTCAAGGAAGAAAACGAACATAATAAGGCACGTACACGAAATAGTGCACGACTGTAAGGAAACATAAATCAAAAACATTTTTATTTTAAAAAATGTCAATTGGATTTCCTAACAAAGGCCTACATTTACAAAAATTTGCATTTTCTTTTCTAAACAAATAGCTGAATAGTTTGTCCAAATTAGTAAATGACTTTCCAAACATAAACTAGAAACACATCTATTGGACACGAAAGCTCGCACCCATATGTATTGAATAATAGAATTGTTTTTCAGTCAAAGAATTGCTTCATGCAGTCGACCGTTCTGGAAGAGGTATATTATCAGAATTTGTTTAGTAGAGATACATATCTGTCCAAAGCTTCAATGAAATTTCTCAATCCAGTGAAAAGACTACACACGAAATGCGAGACGGAGTGAGGGACGGAAAATCAAACACTATATGCAGACCACGTAAATGTGCAAACACAAACATCTAATATAGCAGCCGACTTGCCGTACTCAGAAGTATTACTTTTATTGCATATTTGAATTAATGGACTATCAATACAACATAATAACATGTTAGTGTGGTTCTCGACATGCATATTTCTTAAAGAATAACTTGCAGAATACTTTTTATCGGTACAATTCTGAATCTTTTGATCGGTATACAGTTTTTGTTTTATAAAGAACAAATGAACCTCTACCACCGCTGTAACAAGTACACAACCAATCAACAAACTACCTACAGAATTTATTATAGAATAAAATTCAAATCACTTTTTGGAAGAAATCACTTAACATTGAACAGTTGACTACAATACTAGCACATGCTGAAAAGAAAATCGATCGCCAGCTACCCTGAATCTGCAGGTCAAATGGACCATGCTATTTGCAAATGCGACAAAACCGTGTGTGTGCGTGAAGAGGTATGTTAGTGACCAAAACATAACTCCCCTTTCCCTCGTCCATTTTGTATGTATGCGTGTTTGTTTTGTCTTGAAGAAAGTGTGTTAATGACTATTATCAATCCCTAAACTACGTCATCGTTTTCGTTTGTAAGTGTGGGTATTTGATTAGTACTATATATGTTAGTAACCATCACATAATTCTCCTTTCCCTCGTCAGTTTTGTTTTTAAGGTTGATTATGATGTGGTAAGAGATGGTTTTGGACGGTAAGGGCCGGTTTTGGATTGTACAGGTTGATGTTGGATCATAAGGGCGTTAGTGCTGGATTGTAAAATTAGGTCATTGTCTGTGATTAGATATGTCTCGGTCTATAAAATGCCCATTGAGGTCTATACATTCGGTACTACTTCGGCTATTTCTGTGGTACAAAGACATGCCTCAGATGTATGTCGTCACAATAATCTGCAGAAAAATCTTAGTTTGTTTCGCCGGAAATTACTCCTAAGAAAAGAAACCAAATCTATTCGTACCACCTCTTTATGTCTACACTTGGATTAGCTGTAGGATTAACCGAGAGGCTACGAGTGAAAATAATAGTTACATCATTCGTAACTTCTCGCTTAATCCTTGTTTCGTAAATAGTCGAAATCATCCGAATAGCAATATCGACATGCAGACGAGTTATGATCCGTAGGATTGACCTCGTAGTTGCGCATATAATTGGTTACATCATGCCGAGGAAATAGGAGCTAAATGCTATAGTAGTGATAAAATAGCTGGTTTGTCCAAACCAAAGATAACTTTTCGTGACAAACATTAATGCTCTTCATTGATAAATGCTGCTGGCTAGATTCGACACTAGCCGTTGAAAACATTTGGTCACTAGCATTAGTGTACTTGTTGCCGAAGCTGCCACGATTTTGGAGCCGCTATTTTCAGCACATGCCACTAAAAATCTATGGCTATTAGCATTGATGTCGGCCGCGATGGCTATTAGAGCTTACACGCCTCAATTTAGTATTACACCAATTATACATGTTTCGCTGGGGAAAGAATATGTTAATGTGGCTGAAACCGGGTAGTAAGGAGGTGCACGGACAGAGGTATATAAACATGTCTTGCTGGATCCACGCCTTGCGGAGCAGGAACAGAATGGCGATAGCTCCATTCTGGAAATGCAGGGTTTATTTCAACCCCGCACATCACATTTGCCCACGCTGTGGGGACCTCAATCAAGTAACGAAACTGAAATGGATAGAAGCCAAGGCGAGGACACAAATCACCACAGTTCTTTGCGAGTTGCTGTCGCTAAATTAAATGTGTTGTTTACCCATGATAGGTGTCAGGTGTCAGACCAAAACATCCTCCGCCGCCAAATCCAGTCTACAGGCAATGCATCGACGATCCCCTCTTTTGCGCAAAGCCACGGAGCACAGTGGGTGGTGTTCCGGGCCACGCCTGGCCGCATGCTGTACCTCAAGTCGTTGACCTTGATGTCGCTGCCTGAGCTGGTCGAGTACCTCATCCAGGTCGGCTGTGGCTTAAAAGCAAAAGTTTGATATTTATAAGCGTTAATAATCAATACATAACAAAGACTCCACGTACAAGATGCCTCATAGTCCCACCTCATTCATAATTATGATTACAATCGGTACTTTAAAGTCAAGGGTTGCTGGTTCAATACAATTAAACCACGGAAAGAAATGTTCCTTATTTTGAACTTTTGTTTATAACTTAAAGTATCATTTAAGTAAGGTTCTATACGAGCACAACATAAGTGTGATATGGTTAGATAAGTTGACAAGATAATCTGCAAAGTGATTAACCTTGCAGATTCTCTAATACTTTGCGTATCTTTGGTATTGTTTGTTTGAAAGCAGGTCTATATTAAAGTCATCCATAATGAATGGTGTGTTACCGTTGAAATCAGAAAGTTGTTTCACGCTGTTCAGAACATCTTGAAGGACGACAAAGATTTTATTTTAGGAGAACAATACCCTACTAATATCTCGTGGGTCGGTGGTTCTTCCCGGGGTTTTCCAGGGTTCTTCCTCCACCAATCATACTGGCCGCCATGTATAGCCTATCTTGTGCTGAAAAATGGCGTTAAACCCTACAACAACAACCCTACTAATATATACAATCAAGGAATAGCCAAGGTTATAGAACATTCCCTTGCTAGCTGCACTTCGCAAGTAAAGGTGGTATGTATACTGGATTTTATATGCGCAGCTATACTGGCTATGCAGGTTTCTCGTTCTTACTACACACAGAAGGGTCGAAGCTGTGGAGAGTGTAGCCTGGTAAATTTCATCGCTATCAGTGGCACACATTTTTGATTTACAATGTTTTTATTAGCTGCCTAGGAATTTGTACTTCATGTTTATGAAAAGTTTGTGAAAGGATTTAATATTATAAAAAGAAAATAATGAAAGAGTCTTTGGATAGTCAATACAATACGTCGTTGGATAGTCAGTACAATACGTCGTTGGATAGTCAGTACAATATGTCTTTGGATAGGCAGTACAATAAGTCTTTGGATAGTCAATACAACAAGTCTTTGGATAGTCAGTACAACAAGTCCTTGGATAGTCAGCACAATAAGTCCTTGGATAGTCAATCAGTACAGTACGTCCTTGGATAGTCAATATAATAAGTCCTTGGATAGTCAATACAATAAGTCCTTGGATAGTCAGTGCAGTATGTCATTAGATAGTCAGTACAGCATGTCCTTGAAAAGTCAATACAATAAGTCCTTGTATAGTCAATACAATAAGTCCTTGGATAGTCAATACAATAAGTCCTTGGATAGTCAGTACAATAAGTCCTTGGATAGTCAGTACAGTAAGTCCTTGGGTAATCAATACAAAACGTCCTTGGATAGTCAGTACAGTAAGTCGTTGGATAGTCAATACAATAAGTCCTTGGATAGTCAATGCAATAAGTCCTTGGATATTCAGTATAATACGTACTTGGATAGTCAATACAGTGAGTCTGGATAGTCAGTACAATAAGTCTTTGGATAGGCAGTACAATAAGTCTTTGGATAAGCAGTACAATAAGTCTTTGGATAGTCAATACAACAAGTCTTTGGATAGTCAATACAATAAGTCTTTGGATAGTCAGTACAACAAGTCCTTGGATAGTCAGCACAATAAGTCCTGGGATAGTCACTCAGTACAGTAAGTCCTTGGACAGTCAATACAATAAGTCCTTGGATAGTCAGTACAGTAAGCCATTGAATAGTCAGTACAGCATGTCCTTGAATAGTCAGTACAACAAGTCCTTGGATAGTCAGCACAATAAGTCCTGGGATAGTCACTCAGTACAGTAAGTCCTTGGACAGTCAATACAATAAGTCCTTGGATAGTCAGTACAGTAAGCCATTGAATAGTCAGTACAGCATGTCCTTGAATAGTCAATACAATAAGTCCTTGGATAGTCAGCACAATAAGTCCTTGGATAGTCAGTACAGTAAGTCCTTGGGTAATCAATACAATACGTCCTTGGATAGTCAGTACAGTAAGTCCTTGGATAGTCAATACAATAAGTCCTTGGATTGTCAATATAATACGTCCTTGAATAGTCAATACAGTGAGTCTTTGGATAGTCAGTACAATAAGTCGTTGGATAGGCAGTACAATAAGTCTTTGGACAGTCAATACAATAAGTCCTTGGACAGTCAGTACAACAAGTCCTTGGATAGTCCGTACAAATGTTGAATGGAATATCCCGTCTACATTGCGGTGTGTACTCGCTGCATTTCATTTAAGGCTACAGCGTGCGAATGTTGGAAATAATGTACTGTGAAATCAACGACTGCATGAAGCCATTGTATCACCATAAAGAAATTAGCAGCAGCCAGGCGTTGAGGGAATTGCTCTCCAGCAACATAGAGTCTTATACTGTCCCACAAAGAAAGCATGCTTCACTTCTTCGAGTGGTGTCCAATTATAAATTGTGACATTCCTACAATTCTTTATGACAGAGTCATCATCAGAATGGAACATCTCCTTGATTTTGGTAAAAATTTAACAGCTGTTTGTGTGCAGGGTGAAACACTGGATATTTCATTTACATCGTTACGTACATGTAATTAAATTGCTTGTGTGTTAGTTTTAAAATTCTTTTTTATTTTAATTTTGTTTCATTACATTTTATTGTAATTATTATTTTCACGGGATTCGATATTTTCTTTCAGTAAATTCTGTTTATTTAGAACGTAAAACCTATTAAAGAAGCATTATTTTTAGCTCACTCTGGTACACAGTTTTGTAAACATCGAGTGATAACGATTGGCTATTTCCAAGGTCACTTCGGCCCGCGTGTTAACTAGATTGTAAACAGCCTTTCTATTTTATATATTTTCAGAGTGAGAGTTTGGTTCTTAGATAGGGTTATTCTAGCTAGGTGACAAATGGCATTTTATTTTGTTGCGATGTTCAAATTAGTAAATCACGCAGCCTATCGCGTGGAGTACTATGTGACCTAAAATCGAGGCTTAAAACAGCCAATCGGTATTAAATTTATTCAGTTGTATTTTAAACCTTGAGGGCTCGAGAGGTTTCAATTGTTGAAGCCAGAATTTAATAATTTATTTTCTAGAAAACCAAACAAGTGTACTTTTTATAAAAATTCTGGGAGAAAGAAATTCAGTGGAAATTTATTTTGGAGTTATACGGAAACATAAATTGATTAAATCGAGGATCTGTTACCACCACTCTTCTGACGTCATCGTCTCCATATTGGAATTTCATCGAGATTCGAACTTGGATTTTATTAGGACTATCTAGTGATAGAACTTGTATTTTTTCAATCTTAGGATTAAACTTTGGATTATATTCACAAACCGTAAGTCCTATTTCCTATTTTTACATTGTTTTCTAGGGAAATAAATTATTTTGTTAAAACTTACAAAGCTTGTTGACTTCACTCTTTTCTCTTGTTATTATTGTACGAGCCTACACGTAACAACATACACTTTAATTTGGTGAAGAATGTGCTGAAAAACTCTTTACGTCTTGCTCAAAGTCTGAACAAGGAATTCATATGCTTCATCTCATATGCAATCTGTCATTATATCTTATGCCCCAATGTTTGAGTTTCGTGGGAATTAGGTGGGATCTAAATGAAATCAAAGTGATGCAGACTGGGGATTGTGTGAGATCTAAATGAAATCTTGGTGATGCAGACTTGGGATAATGTTAGATCTAAATTAAATCGAAGTGGTGCAGACTGGGATTATGTGAGATCTAAATGAAATCTAAGTAATGCAGACTGGGATTGTGTGAGATATAAATGAAATCTAAATGATGCAGACTGGGATTGTGTGAGATAAATGAAATCTAAATGATGCAGACTGATCATAAGAGAGCTTTTAACTCGCAGGTTTCGAGCTTTCTTGTTCTGGCTACTGTAGTAAGTTCCATGTTCCTTTGTTACCATGTAGCTCCTCCATTCCTAAATTTAATTCCTATGACAGATGATTGTACTCGTTTATCTTCTCTGCTTTGTTATCCATATTAAAATCGTATTAAAATCATTGGTGACAGGTTCCATAAGTTCCTTTGATGTCTTGCTCTTTTCTTCAGGGATGAAAATTAAAATTAAGTTTTCTTTCAGAAATTTATTGGATCACTCTTCTGATTGTACCTCACGTCTTTAACTTCTTGTTTTGTTTATTCTTACAAGTTTTGTGCGATTGTGGAGTTTTTATCCATCGCTGAACCTGAGACAAATTCTTTTGCCCATTGTTCTTAGCTTTGTTTCTTATTATTGCTTCTTAGTATATAAAAATGATTGGCCCATAGAAAGATTTTGTGGGTTGATTCTTATATGAAGGACCATTGATACATAGAAGACTTTGAAGGTTGAGTCTTATATGAAGGACGACTGGCACATAGGAAGACTTTAGTGGTTGCTTCTTATATGAACAACGATGGCAGGAACAGAAATCTGCTAAAGACAGACTGTCCATTTGTCGAGATCTATCAGAGTATCTTATTAAAATGTTGGCTTCCTCTATATCATTGGACTCGTCTGGCAAATTCCTCTGTATCATTGGACTCGTCTGGCAAATTCCTCTATATCATTGGACTCGTCTGGCAAATTCCTCTGTATCATTGGACTCGTCTGGCAAATTCCTCTATATCATTGGACTCGTCTGCCAAATTCCTCTGTATCAGTGGACTCGTCTGGCAAATTCCTCTATATCATTGGACTCGTCTGCCAAATTCCTCTGTATCAGTGGACTCGTCTGCCAAATTCCTCTATATCATTGGACTCGTCTGCCAAATTCCTCTGTATCAGTGGACTCGTCTGGCAAATTCCTCTGTATCATTGGACTCGTCTGGCAAATTCCTCTGTATCAGTGGACTCGTCTGGCAAATTCCTCTGTATCATTGGACTCGTCTGGCAAATTCCTCTATATCATTGGACTCGTCTGGCAAATTCCTCTGTATCATTGGACTCGTCTGGCAAATTCCTCTGTATCATTGGACTCGTCTGGCAAATTCCTCTGTATCATTGGACTCGTCTGGCAAATTCCTCTGTATCATTGGACTCGTCTGGCAAATTCCTCTGTATCATTGGACTCGTCTGGCAAATTCCTCTGTATCATTGGACTCGTCTGGCAAATTCCTCTGTATCAGTGGACTCGTCTGGCAAATTCCTCTATATCATTGGACTCGTCTGCCAAATTCCTCTGTATCAGTGGACTCGTCTGGCAAATTCCTCTATATCATTGGACTCGTCTGCCAAATTCCTCTGTATCAGTGGACTCGTCTGCCAAATTCCTCTATATCATTGGACTCGTCTGCCAAATTCCTCTGTATCAGTGGACTCGTCTGGCAAATTCCTCTGTATCATTGGACTCGTCTGGCAAATTCCTCTGTATCATTGGACTCGTCTGGCAAATTCCTCTGTATCATTGGACTCGTCTGGCAAATTCCTCTGTATCAGTGGACTCGTCTGGCAAATTCCTCTATATCATTGGACTCGTCTGGCAAATTCCTCTGTATCAGTGGACTCGTCTGGCAAATTCCTCTATATCAGTGGACTCGTCTGGCAAATTCCTCTATATCATTGGACTCGTCTGGCAAATTCCTCTGTATCAGTGGACTCGTCTGGCAAATTCCTCTATATCAGTGGACTCGTTTGGCAAATTCCTCTATATCAGTGGACTCATCTAGCAAATTCCTTTATATAAGTGGACTCATCTGGCAAATTCCTCGGTTTCAAAACTCTTAAGCAAAATACGTCTCGTTTTATTATGAAGTTTTGATGAATATGATTTCTTTTGAAGATTTCCTAGGAGATGTCAGAAGATTAAAATATGCAGCTTTCTGTGCTAAGAATTCTAGTCTATATATGATCTCGAACAGTGAAGTAATTGTTTTGCAATTATTAATGTCTCACACGGCGATGTTTAAAGAAAAATAAAGAAAAACAAACGCTTCCTTGAGACAGAAGACCTTAGCATAATTATATTCAGATCATCAGATTTTCCCCATACGTTATGTGTTCTTTCCCTCTCATTTCATTCGGTGTCTTTTGGTTTGATCTCATTTACTTGTATGCTCTTTTATTGCGTAAACGTGTTGTTCGTGATGGATAATGCAGGTATACGACAATGGTGGCTGTGAGTAATTCTTGTTGGATTTTTCTTTTTTCTCGGTTTCACATAGCCATGTGCTGTACAAGATCTAGAATATAAAATCGTTTGAATACGATAATGTTAATCAACAAATGCACAAACCCTCTCCTCGCTTTGTCTGTCTTTACCAGTGCTGGTTCATCTTAACCATATTAACACATGGAAGCATGGAGACCCCTGCATTTGAAACAGACTTATAGAACAACTCAATTACATTGCCATTTTTCTGTTATGCATCTTCATCACTTATGCTAATAGTATAAGTTTAGTCTTAAGGTGTAGTAAGCTTTTAGTTCAGGCTACAGTTAACAGGCACATCTTTGATCATTCAAGTTACAGTTAACAGGCACATCTTCACTTTAATCATTCAAGTTACAGTTAACAGACACATCTTCACTTAATCATTCAAGTTACAGTTAACAGGCACATCTTCACTTTAATTATTCAAGTTACAGGTAACAGGCACATCTTCACTTTAATTATTCAAGTTACAGTTAACAGCTGTACAACTCGAGTTTAAGATCTCTGAAACGAAGATGCTCACTCTCTCGATACAACACGAGTTTAATATGTGGGGTGGTGACGCTCCCCCCCCCCCTCGATACAACATGAGTTTAAGATCTCAGAAAGCAGCAGGGAGGGTGAACAGACCATTTTGTTTGGAGACCTTATTTATGAAAATAAAAACTTCCTACGAAAATGAAATCTCAAGGTCAATAATGTTAAACCAAAACCTCTGTCAGGCCATGAGATTTCTCTAATTGGGTTAGCTCATTTTGTTACATCATCACTGACGCGCGTTTTTATTTTACGGTGTGTTTACGTGCTGGTCACTCAACGCTGGTCGTTCACCCTCCCTGCTGCTATAATTAAATCACTGTTATATCAAATAATGGAATCTCATACATCTAAACTAGCTCGTGAGCGACTAAAGGCAATTAAAAAATATCTCCCTGTCCGTAATTCAGTCAAGCAACAACTACAAGTGCGTCAGCAAACACAGGAAGAATTTACAGAAAGTACAAAACAGTTATTTAAACCGGTTACTAGAGCTACCGAAGGGGTTAAGAAAGCTACCGAAGAAGTTACAGAAGCTACCAGAGGTCTTCTTCCTACGTTGCAGCAAACCGCGGTAGCAACTGGAAAAATAGCAGAAAGAACTAAGAAAACAAAAAAGGTTCTAAGAGGACTTCCAGGTGAAATTGTTGATATTCAATCACAAGACCCACTTAGGGATGTTGGCCGGCTTTATTCTGAAGAACCACAACTTGAAGTTCAACCTCCTCAATCAAAAGTAAGACAATCAGCAATAGAAAAATTTACAATTGATGTTGCACTAGATTTTGATTTTAAAAAAAGTATTTAAAACCTGGTGCAAAAATAGCAATAAAAGACTGGACTAAAGCAGTATTTAAAATTTATGCTGATGTACCAGCAGGTGCTCAAGTTGCTGATGATCATCCTGATTTTATATTACTTAATAAAGCAATCCGCGCAGAAGAAATTCGACGCAGAGAAGAATTAGCTCATTTAGAAGAAGTTTTAGAAATGAAAGAACAAAAAGCACCACCAAAAATAAGTAAGAAGAAATCAAAGAAGAAGAAAGAACAATCTCCTCCTACTCCTTCTTCGGAACCACAAGAATATTACATACCATCTGACGTCAAAGAAGAAAATAATACAAGTTCTCCCCCCGGTGCCACTGGAAGTGGTCTTACTACTCGAGGAAGTGGTCTTATTACTTGTCCCAATAACGTCCTTGCCGATGTCGAAAGACTAGAAATCCTCATTGGAGGAAAACGAGCTGGTAATAATTCCCCAGAAATCATTACTGAAGCAGCTGATATTTGTAAAAGATTATTTACAGCCGGTATCATGGATATTAATGAATATCGGTCCCTCATTACTGAAATCGCCGATGATTATCACATGATTGAGTATGTAATTAGATGCAATGACTATAATAAGATGATCATACATAATACTCATGGACTAACCATGGTCAGGGTAATAAATTCACGATTACCAGTATACAAAACGACCTACGGAGATGGACTAGGTGATGTTGTTCAGGGTCTATTTAGAAGGATACCCCAAAATCAATACCGCTTGCAAAGCAACTAGGAATGAAAGCTATTGACGTTGTTCGTGAAAAAGGTATTGGTGCTGTTGGTGATGTTGCTAGCAAAGCATTCTCAGCAATCAAGGATAGACTAGCGCGATTAATACGACGAAAACCTCAGCCACCAGTGAAACTGGCCAGCACTGAAGTGATGCCCGCAAATGTCAGTAAAATAATAAATCAAGCTGCTAATCAAAAGCTAGCAGAGTTAGCTGGTGTACCAATGTCAGAAAAAGAAAAAAAAATATAACCGCTAGTCTGATAGCTGGAAGTGGACTTCGTGTTAGACGATAGCAATTTTAATAAAGATGTTCAAACGTATATCTTATCCCGCATTTGACATGGATGCACCAGTCCTCAAAGATGAATCTGTGCGCGATTATCAGTATTATTCTTATGACGCACGACAGCCAGATCAGCGTGGACGAATTGAACTTCAAGTTCAAGATACAAGTAGGTATTTCTTACCCGCTGAAGCATTCACTGAAGTTGAAGGTAAAATTTTTAAAGCAGATAATACTGAATACGGAAACAATGATCGATTTGGTTTTGTTAATAATGGAATCATGGCGTTGTTCGACAGCGCTACGTACATGATTGACGGAAAAAATATTGAATCAATTCAAAAAGATCTTGAAGTTGCAACGACGATACTTGGTCTTTCAAGATACAGCGACGATTATTCAAGATCAGCTGGTCCATCAATGATGTTTGCCAAAGATACAACTGATCATCCAGAAAATAGAATTGTAACACTAAATGCAGCTGGGGACACAGTTGTATCGATGAATGCAAATTTTAATTTAGGATTTGCATCACGTAAAGCAATGTTGAAAGATAGAATGTTTTCATGTGCAATTCTATTATCACATATTTTTGGATTCTGCAGAAATGTTAGAAAAGTTATTTTCGGAGCCAAGCACACAGTTGTACTTGTAAGAAAAGCCACGGACGATGATGCAATATGGCATGTTGAAGGAGCTGATGATGCTACAACTAGAGCACTTCATGGTAAAGTAATACTAACAAAACTTTCATTGTGGATGCCAGTAATGACTCCAACACTACCTGAAGAAGAACGTTTACTTTCTTATATGAGTCAAGGTGGTAAATCAATGTTATCATGGTTGACAATGACCACAGATTCTTTCCAGAATAACATTAATGGTTTATTTACATGGCAAATAGCTTCTCAGCAAGGTGTTTCTGCACCGCGACATATATTCATTGCGCTTCAAAATACTGCACGAATAAATAATCAAACACAAAGTATAATGATATTTGACAAACTTGGTGTTTCTGAGGTTTGGTTGAGAATAAATGGACATCAAGAATCATCCGAGGATATTTTGTTGAATTTCGAGCTAAATCATGTAGCACGTGCATATCATCGATTAATGACATTCATGGGGCGTGATCAGAATATTGATTCTGGTTTACAAATATCACAGTTAGATTCTACAACGCTGTATCCGATTTATTACTTTTCGCTGGAACATTTAGATTTAACCAGACAGTCCGTCGTTGACATACATTTTCGAGCTGGTGTGTTACGAGGAGTTATTGCTAATTACAGAGCAATCGCTGTTATACTCAGCGATAAATCAATGTTACTTGAAGGTGTTGGTGGACGAATACGAGTCGTTGATGCTTCAGTAGAAAACATGTAATTAAATCCCTGATTTAAAATCAGGATGATAATTATAAATGTCATATCAACATGTTAGTGTTACTCTGACTCCTGGTCAGATTAAAAAGCTACAATCATCATCAAAACATAATTGTGCAGTAAAAATATCACTAAAGCGAGAACAAATTGCAGGTGGTCCGAATAAGCTATCATTATCGGAATGTCAGCATAGACACTTCAATGAAGCCAAACAATCAAAGACTGGCATACGACTTAATCTATCTGCGAGTGCCATTAAAGACATCGCTAAAACGGGTGATATATTTCCACTTCTTGCCGCGTTACCAGCGATAATATCCGCTGCAGCCCCAGCTGTTGCAAAAGCAGCTGCGTTAGGTACTGTTGGAACTGCTGCTGGAATGGCATTAAAGAAAGCAACATGTCATGGAATAAAAACCTCCAAAAAAAAGGGAAAAGGTCTAAGACTTCCAGGGACCCCACATTCGTGGTACGGAAAAGGTCTAAGACTGCCCGGGACAGTTCAATGATTCTTCCTATGTCCAATTTTGATTTACTTGATGCTGCTAAGCAATTAAACATAAAAAAACTTCAGAGGTGTTTTTATGCGTGATCAACTACCAAAACAACCAAACAATATTGAAACTGGTATTATTAATCTCGATAAAAAATCTGGCCCAGGTACTCATTGGGTTGCATACGCGATTGATCCACGTGGAATTGTTTATTTCGATTCGTATGGGTTGGCACCACCAAAAGAATTTTTACCATATAGTAATTTAGCTGGTGATATACCAGTATGGTATTCAACATTACCAACACAAAAATTAACAGATCCACCGGTATGTGGCCGTGAAACCCTCGCTGTACTCGACGCAATTTCACTGGCGCCGCCAGAAAAACCACCTCATAAAGTCGTACACGAATATACCACCACCAGGCATAGCCACGCACAAACATTTTAAACAGACATTAGTAAATATAATGGTAGATATTTATGGAAGCTCTTCTCGCGGTAAAGCTCAGCAAGGTGACTTATCAAAATATGCAACTCTTGATCAGCTCAGAAATGAAATCGATGATTTATTAAATATCACAAGTGTGTATCAAAATGAAGTCGTTGTTTTTCAGGATAAACAAGGACGATTAAAGGCAAGTAATATACAACTGTCAGATGTACTTATACGAATTCCCACCGCGGTTGTTAATAATATCGTTACTTTTGCTGATCAAGGTAAAATACAAGATTCTGGTAAGTCAGTTAACGATTATATTAAAAAAGCTAGTGATTCATTCACTGATAACATTCTCATGAATCAAAATAAAATTACATACCTTGGAAACCCAGCCACAGATACAGACGCAGCAACAAAAAAAATACGTTGATGATCAAGAATCTAAATTTGTGTTAGCCAACGGTGGTATAATGCGTGCATTTCTCAACATGAATAATAATGGTATTAATAATCTCAGAACACCAGAATCAGATTTCGACGCTGCAACAAAAAAATACGTCGACGATAGCAACATTCCGACGGTGACATCATTAACAACAATCAACGATGAAATGACCGCATTCAAAACTGATTTTTCCAATCACGTACAAACATTCTTGAATTTTCGTAGAAACATAAACAGATCTGTATATGAATTTTTTGGTAATCCAGTGGTTGTAGATTTTAAACTTGCTGACATTAACACAAAAATCAACGATATTGTTAGTGGAATTCCTAATATCATTGAAAAAACGAATCTGATTAAAATTCCACACAAACAAATTAACAATATCGTGTACACAGTAGCATCAGGATCATCAACATGGACACCGCGCGATAACACTCTCGAACATACCGCAGAAGTAACTGGGTTATACAGGCTGTCCATGTATGGTTTGGAAATTACTGCGGCCACTTCATCATCACCGAATGTACATTATAATCCTCTACTAGTGATGCTAAATAAGAACACCAAAGAAACATTTACGTTGACATCAACGGAAATGCCCCCGAGACGTTACTGGTGGTGTCTGGAATTCGTAGCTGAAACTCCTCAATTAATTACTTAATTAAATGACTTAATTATAATGAATCAAACCCTAGTGACGGAGTCACTTATCGACGTGGATCGTTACAGATACAATCAAGTATGTGAGTGTCAAGCCAAACTAAAAAATATCATCGACAATTATACAGTAAAAGTAAAAAAATATCGCAGGCGTGTGGTTATCATTGATATAATTGTTTACTCAGTTTCTGCTATCATCGCGTCCGCAGGTGTATTACTATCAACAATAACAATGACAGCACCTGCAGTTGTAACAATTGTCGTTTCAACGGCAACAACATGCGCAGGTATCCTCAGTATTGTCGCAAAGAAGATAGCTACATGTACAAACACAAAATTACACGAGTATATAATAAAACTACACACGTCGGTGTCTGCATGCATTAAACTATCATCGTATCTTTCGGCGTATCTCAGTGATAGTAAAATATCCGATGAGGAGTTCATAACGATAATGAAAATAATAAGTAATAATAATGTCAGATCAAAGATCGCGCGAACTATTACAACAAATCGTAACTAATACTACGCATATAAAAACCACAATGATATCATTAAGTTCAACCAGTCCAGAATTTAGCGTTGACTTTCCAACTGCAATTCCAGCAAGTGAAATAGCGCTAGCACAATTACGAGTTTATTACAGCTGGCCAAATATCAGGTCGAAATCGTTTAATGGACTACCAGCAAACAAATCACTGGTATTTGCAAATAAGAATAAACCTGATGGAACTCCTGATTGGCAAGTTGTTGGAATTTCAACGGGCAGTTATCAAATAGAACAGATTAATGATGAGTTCCAACATAGAATTAAATCTATTACCTGAAAAGAATCCGAAATAGCCATTAATGTTTACGAACCAACATTATCAGCGGCGACTGAAATAAATTCCCCTGATTATGTTGTAGATATTTATCAAAGTTCAATCAGATCAGTGTTAGGATGGCCTGATGTTCCCATTGTTTATAATGAAATTCCAGAACCAAAACAAGAAGAATTTAAGACAAGTTAAAAACAATATATAAAAAATCCAGAATATTTAAG